>CATIWF010110101.1:0-123583 GCA_949630135.1 Balakata baccata
TTTTCTTTGTTGTAGATAACAGCAGCTCCAAAACTCCTAGCAGGGTTGATGCCAGTGCCAGTAATTGGAATTGTGGCCAAGTGAACCATGAACACAGCAAATCCAATGGGGAGAGGTGCCAATACCTTAATTGGGTAGCAACAAATAATAAATATTTTTTATTTGAATTAGCCGAAAGTCTTAAATTGTTATAAAAAAATTAAAAATAAGCTTTTAATTAGTGAAATCCAACCTGTGCCACTATTAAAAGTTCAAAATTTAGATGATTATTTTCCTAAAAGTTTTCTTGATATATGTATGTATACAAAAGGACTTTATTTATAAGAAGGCATCAAATAATATATTCTTTTTTTTTTAATTTCTACAATTATCTAGTGCTGGCTGTCCAAATCAAAAACCTAACAATCTTTATATTAAATTGCAGTGAAGATAAAGCTAAATAAATCAAATTGTTGAGATGCAAAAACCCATCAAAGTCAGCAAGAAAATGACCCATATCCCACCAAAGGAAAATAAAAGAAATTAAATCAACTTATCAAACACCTACAAATTTTTCCTAAACAGTAAATATATATATTTTTTACAAAAATAAATAAATAAAGAATTTTTCAAGAAATACAGTAGTGATAAATGAGTAGAAAGGGATAAACTTACAGGAACATGAGAATCTCTGGCGTTTCTCTTGGGATCAGTGGCAGAGAAGACAGTGTAAACAAGAACAAAGGTACCAATAATCTCAGCACCCAAACCAGTGCCTTTGTTGTACCCATCAGCCAATTCATTGGCTCCACCTCCATACCTGTTGTAGTATGCCTTCTGGAATGCCTTCACCAATCCACACCCACAGATTGCTCCCAAACACTGTGCTACCATGTATCCTAATGCCCTTATTAGCGACACCTTCCTCCCCAAGAACAGCCCAAACGTCACTGCTGGGTTTATGTGCCCTCCTGTTTTGTTTCCCACAAACATATTATAAGTAAAAGGAAACACTAATAGCCAAAAGAAAATGAAAATTTACCGCACAGAAATTCTTAGTTTCTGATTAGTTGATGTGAATAAATATAATTTGTATATATGTAATTGTCTAATTGGATTAGTTTTATGTACACTAATTCTACCTAAGTAAACACACATGCTTATGCTAATAGTGAAGCTAAAACTCACCAGAAATACCGGCAGTGCAGTAAACAAGAATAAAGATCATGCCACCAAAAGCCCAGGCAATACCAAGAATACCAACACCGCCACAAGCATCAGAATTCTTGGCAGGATCAGTCTGGCTCTTGTAGCCGATCACAGTCAAGACTGTGATGTAAAGAAAGAGAAGGGTGGCAATGAATTCAGCAATCAGAGCTCTGTAAAAGGACCATTGACCCAGTTCCTCCGCATCAATCAAGGGTGCTGGTGGAGGGTCATGGTAGTCTTTTGCTGAGAATTCCCCTGTTGTCTCTGCTACTTCTACGTCTTTCGCCATTAATTTTTTCCTTCTCAATTTGCTACGGAGCTTTTAGAGTGAGGAGAATAAGAAAATAGGAATTTTGTGGTAGGAGAAGTGAGTGAAGAGGGGGGTATTTATGGGAGTGAAGGAAGAGTACATGGATGAACAATGATTAAAGTCTATGAAAGCTTAATTAATGACATAATTAAAATTATTTTTTATAAATTTAAGCCGCCCAAATACCATCATTTTACTTTTTTTTTTTCTTTTTATTTGCTTGCAATGGACCCACCATTAGCCGCAACGGCTCTTCTATGAAGCTTTTGCCCCTAAAAAAAAATAATTTATAGCTCCATAAAAAAGTTACTACATAATTTAACTTCTCCAACGGTTTTAAGCTACCCAAAGGAGCCAACGGTCTCTAATATATATTTAGTTCATTAAAAGATAAATTATTTATTTTAAAATTTTAAAAATTTCTCATAACACGAATTCAAAATTTCTAATTAGAAAAAGATGAACTCTTACCGTTTTAGTAATTTTTTTACTTGTTTTTTAACCAATAAGAAGATATCCACATCAAAATGTTATTTTCACAATAATGAAGTTGAAGGTGTGCTATATAAGGATCCATCTAGATTATTTGAGAACAAATTAGAATCGTATGGTTGAATTGTGAATTTTCAATTACTTGGCATTTACTTAATTTGTTTTTTCATAAGATTAATAGTTTCTTTCTATGTAATAATAATTCTTGAATTATCAAATAATTAAAGCTTTTTCTATCTAATTTGTTTTATGTCAGCTTGGGATCATTTTCTTCCACCAAAAGAGCTAACAAAATTTTAGGGGAAATTATGGCAGATGTCATTAATTTCTTTCTTGGCTTTGCAGGATATATCAAGGACCTTTTTGTTTAAAAATTAATATATATATATATATATAACCTTTTATTAAAATATATATATATATATATATATATACATATATATGATAAGCTAATTAAAAATTAAATGCAAATAAAATATTATATTTTATGATCTTATTAATAAATGAAAGAAAAAAAAAAGGCATTGTTATCCAAAAAAAAAAACTATATTATATATTGATTCCAATAATTATTTATAGGAATATAATAATTAAAAAATTTGTTGGCTTTGTGATGATGGTTTTGCCAGATAATAAACTTATCTGTACAAACCTAAAAGCCAATATATATTTTCGTAATATTATGGTGGTTACCCTTATTAAAATCATAATTAATTTATAAGGCTATATGCATGGTTGATTTTTTATGATTAGAAGCACAGCTAAACTTAAGATTGTGATCTTTTAGTTTATTTTTCTTTTCTCGCATTTTCTTGCCAGCCAAAAGGGGAGGAATGCATGTGATAAAAAAAAGAAAGCCTTGATTTTCTTTTCTGTTCAAATTAAGCAAAATATTGCATGGCATTTAAATGACCCAATATTAATTGTAGTGGAAAAAATGCTTGAGAATAATTTATTTTTATTTTTATTATTTTGTTACATTAATATTAAAAATTGGAGAATTTTTGTATTACGAATTAAAGATAAGGAATATAAATGTGCATAAGTGACAAATTGAGGAAGAACAACTGAAATTTACTTGAGATTTTATTTTGTATGAAAAATATAAAAGGTATTGATTTTTTTTAGTTTAAATTATCAAATAAAAAAATGGCTAATATTTTGGGATGGAATGAATTTATATTAACAAATAAATTATTAAGATTTCAATAGAGTCACTGATTAGTTTTTTGATTCCTTTACGGGTAGTTATGAAATTATTGAATAAGAGAAATATTGTAGGTTGAATTAATGGAAGCCAGCTAATTCATTAATCATTACCAAGCACTTGGGGACCAAAGTTATCAAATGTATTTGCAGATTATATCCTGTTTTTCTTTCTATCCATATTGAATAATTTTATATCTTCCTTCTCTCTCTATATCTTTCTTCTCATTTATTTAACTCTTTAAAATTTACATTTTTTCTGCTCAAATTTAAAAGCATCAACAATACTCATTATTTAACTCTCTATTATATTATAAAAAATTCACTCCATATTTTAATATATCTTAAAAATTATATACACTCTAATAATATTTTTTATATAACTCCCTATTTTAATTTTTTTATTCATAAAACTATTTAAAAAATGAAGAGAGAGAATAGAGTTAAAAAAAAAAGAGAAAAAAGAACAAAAAAAAAAGAGAAATAATAAAATATTACTAAGAAATTTTGTGTGGTTCTTAAATTTGAAAAATGAGAATTATGAAGTGAGATAAATAAAAAGGAACATATAAAGGCTATTTGATGACATAAAACTCCTAAATATAACTAAAAATGGGAAATAAGGAGGATGTTGAAATGTTCCTATAGCCACAAAGAGCTCTTTAGTAATATTTTATTATTTCTTTTTCTTCTTTTTTATTATTTTCTCTATTTTTCTTTATTATCTCTTACTGTCTCTTCATTTTTTTAGTTAGTTTTATTAATAAAAAATTAAAATTGAAAGTGAGGTGAAGAGTATTATTAAACTAAAAAAAGTTGAATTGTTTATAATATAATAAAAAGTAAAATATGAAGTATTGTTAAAGATGTTCTTAATTATATAAAGGGGAATGATAAGACACTCTCAATTTTTCATACTCTTTAACATACATTTCTTAGTTGATGAGAAAAGATAATAAAAAAAGATAAAAAATAATTTTTTTTATTTTTATTTTTTTGCATCAATCAATCAAAAAATAAATATTTAAAAATATTAAAATATAGAAAGTCTTCTTAGCATTCCTCTTGCATAGATTATGATCCATCATTAATCAATTCGTCAAGCTACTAGAAATTTCAATGGAAAATTAAGTTCATATATTAAAGATCTTTTGAGAATTTGTGAGCAGCAATGTCATTTTATTTGAAAATATAACTTTCTTAAAATTTGCACCGTCATTAATTATATTTGGTATGGAAAAATATATGTATGTCTCCATTAAATTCTTACCTAAATTGAATTTATTACATTATCTATAAACTAATCTAATTATATAATAATATAAATTTAATTATTTTATTTTTATTGATGGATATAAAAATAAAATAATTAAATGTATATTATTGTGTAAGATAGATTCGATCTTTCAATAAATTTCTCATGTTTTTGTTTGCATAAAGTTTGAATCAAATTATTTAAAAGTTGTGTCTGAGTGGCAATACAAGATAAGTTTATCGGGAATAGCTCTCCTCTCTCTCGGGTTTGATACTTCATTAAATATATCTTTAGAAAATAGTGAAGAGCTTTAAAGTGTAAACTCTGAAGATGATTAGTTCCGGACTATAAAAATATAAATGTGGTTTAAAAAAAAAAAGGTTTGAATCAAATTGATAATCAGATTAACCTCAAATTTAAGCAGGCAAATATAAAGTTAAATCGGTTTGGTCGAGAATACTCACTACCGAATCGATCATAATTTTAAAATGAATCAATTTTAGTAATTGTACTTTCTAAGAACTAACATTAAAAAAATAAAAATTAATAAAAAACCACTTATGTCAATTTTAGCGTTTAGTAGACCTGGAAAAACGGATTTATTATATAAAAAAAATAAAATGGATTTACATAAAAATTAAAAAAAAAAAAAAATGAAACGAAAGCATTTTACTATTTAACTTCACGTAAGTACATTTTTCGAGCTATTATCGGGGATAAATATATAAATTGTACCAAAATTTATCCCTTTATTATAAATGTTGAGATTAATTTTTTAAATCATAGAATTTTAAGTTGGATTTGGATTTAAACAAGTCTTAAACTTAAATTTAAATAAGCTTAAACTTGAATTAGGATAAGACTTAAAACTTGAATTAAGAAAAGTATTCCTTATTGGAAAAGTATTCGTATTCTGGTTTGATAAGTTTAGGAGACCTATAAATATAGATAAGATCAAGACTTTTAAAACAATGAATCAAAAGGAGCAAATACAAAAGCAAATTAAGAATTTGTAAGTTTGAATTTTTGCTTAGATATTCTTGGATTTCAAGAAACAACTTTGGAAACTTTGGGAATTTTTTCTAGGAGTTATAGAGAGGTAAGAGTTATTTTTCTAGTTTATATAAAGAGAAATACAATAAATTATGGATTTGAGTTTGATAAATTCAAAGGAGATACAATTCTGGTAATTTTATTTTTTCATAGAGTGAACAATTAGTTATTCTCCGTAGACATAGACAATCAAGACCCAACTATGTATATCTTGTCTTCTCTTATTTTTTTAATTTGAATATTTTATTTTGACGTGCTTATTGGTTATTTTTCCCAACAAATGGTATCAGAACTGGTTTCGATTAATATTCAATAAATATGTCAGACAATTCATCATCACTCTTTACAGTAGAAAAGTATGATGGAAAAAGCAGTTTTATTCTTTGGCAAAGAAAGATGAGGATTTCCTAATTCAACAAGACCTAGCGGAAGCATTAAAGGAAAAGAGAATGGACAACCGAAAAAGATGAGCAATGAAGAATAGGAAGAGCTTAAGGAAATGTGTGTTACTACAATACATTTTTGCATTTATAGTAACATTATAAATAATGTTATTGAGGAGAATTCTACTGCGGTTAATTTGGGACAAACTGAAAAAATTTTATTTAGCCAAAAGTTTGACTAATAAATTGCATCTAAAGCAGAAATTATATATGCTGAGGATGGTGGAAGGCGGGAATCTGATAGAACATATGAATGAATTCAATGGAATCTTAGATCAATTGAAGAAAATTGATGTTAAAATTGAGGAAAAAGATAAGACACTGATGCTTCTTTTATTACTCCTTGACTCTTAGAAAAATTTTATTGACTCGTTAATTATGGAAAAAAAAATTTTTGACTATGGATTTTGTGCCCAATTGGTATCTTCTGAAACTCAAAGAAAAGTCAAAAGTGATAATAGAAATGGTAAGATATTAATTTCTTAAGGTATGAGTTAGAAATGGCGAGCTAATGGCAAGGGAGGTATAAGCATTGCAGGTCTAGATCCAAAGTCAAGAAATTATATGACATTCAATGCTTTAAATGCAAAGAGTATGGACATTTCAAAAATGATTGTCGGAAGGGTAAGAAATAGGATGAATGTATGACATTCAATGCTTTAAATGCAAAGAGTATGGACATTTCAAAAATGATTGTCGGAAGGGTAAGAAATAGGATGAAGAGAATAATTCAATTTCTCTTGCTTAGGATGATGAAGATGTTCATGTAATCTCCCAAGGGAATGATACATATTCCTGCGATGGTTGGTTTTTAATTTTTGTTGTGTTTCTCATATTTGCTTTCGAAATGATTATTTTGATACACTCCAAGAATGGTTGATTAGTACCTTAAAATTAGATAATAATTATAAGGTAACAGTCATGAGTAATAGTAGGTGAAAATCAAAATGTATCATGTAGTAGTTTTGATTTTGGAGGACGTGACATACATTCCAAAAATGTGCAAGAATTTAATTTCTCCGAGTATATTATATTACAAGGGTTTTAGTTACAATACTAAAAGTGAAATTCTAAGAGTTACTCAAGCATGTGTGGTCATGATGAAAAGGAAGTTGCATAGAAAGGTGTATCATCTAATTGGTAGTACAGTAAAAACCTCAAGTACTGGTAGGAAACGGGTTGCATGCATGAATAGTTTCCAAGGTATTGATAGTTCTAAAAGCGTGGAATATGATGATGATCAAAAGGAGAGATTGAGGTCTCTCTTAGGAGTCGAGTAACGCCCTCGATTGATTTCAACTACACATGGTGTATTAACTATATTTAGAATCAAAGTGTAGGACCAAAATCTGATTTGGGTATATGTAATTAAGAAATTTAGACCAATAAGATTATTGTAATTCAAAAATCAAGATAGAAATTGTTGGGATTGATTTTTAAATTGTGGGAATCTAAGTTGGACTTAAATTTGGATAAATTTATATTTGGATTAGGATAAGACTTAAAACTTGGATTAGGAAAAATATTCATATTCTTGTTTGGCAAGTTTATGGGGTATATAAATATAAGCAAGATTAATACTTTAAAAATAATGAAGCAAAGAGAGTAAATACAAAAGCAATTTGTAAATTTGCAAGTTTGAGTTTTTTCTTGAATATTATTAGCTTCAAGAAGCACTTTTCAGAGTTTTGAAAATTTTTTTTAGAGGTTCTAGAGAGGTAAAAGATATTCTTCTAATTTATGTGATATGAGAAATACAATAAATTATGAGTTTTGGTTTGATCAACTCAAGGGAGATACAATTTTATTGTATTGTAATTTTTTATTTTCTCATATAGTAAAGAATTGGTTACTTTCTGTGGACATAGGCAATCAAGACCGAACCATATAAATCTTATCTTCTATTATTTTTTTGGCTTAGATTTTTTATTTTGATGTACTTATTGGTTGATTTTCCCAACAATAAATTGATATTAGAATTTTTAATTGTTACAAATTAATACTAAAATTTTTAAAAATATTGAATTTGGCTTCCAAGTCAAAATTTTAGTCAACAAAGATGATTTGGCATATTGAACGACTGAGGTAGCATGCCGATAGACTGATACATCATTTTATTTGGCTGAAATTTTGATTTGCATACAAAATTGTAATATTTCTAAAAAATTTAGTATCAATATGTAACAATTAAAAATTTTATATAAATTTATAATAAAATGACAAAATTTGATACCATTTGTTAATGTATCCACTGTTCTCACCTCCAAGTAATTAAAAGAATTAAACTAATTTCAATCTATAAGTTTCTCCTACAAAAACATATTATATTAAACTAGTCGTGGTTCCATGCTTTGCATGCAAAAAAGAAGTCTTAATTTAATTTTTTTGAATAAAATTTTTATTTATAATCAAATTATTAAGGATTTAAAAAAACAGAAAATAAAATTAAAATGGTTTCAATATATAAATAAAAGTGAAACTTCGTTTTTAGCACTATTTAAATAATTTTGCATGAAAAGAAAATTTATATTTTATAAAGTGAGTTGAATAATCATACAAAAATATTTTATATTTCATTAATTGCATTTATAAATATGTAGAATTGTTTTAAAAAAATTAAATATTCACTAACTATTAATGAATGACTAAAAGAAATTTCAAAATCAAAATGTCAAATGCTCTCCATTAAAAATGTCACATCAGCAACCCCCCAAATTCAGCTTTATATTATATATTGATTGACTTAATTGCTAAAACTTGCAAATTTCCGATCGGAAGTTTTTTCTGCTTCCATAAATTTAATCAACGGATTTTTTTCGTTTATAAATTGATTTACCAACGGATTTTTCTGGTTAAAAATGTTATATCAATATATATATATATATATAAAAGAATCAATATATTATATATTAATTGCACCAAACGTATATTTTAAATTTTTTTTATTTAGTTAGTTAATCTTTTTAAATTTTTTATAAACAGTTTTTTTTTAAATCTATTTTTTAAAAAAATATTTATTTACATATTTTTATTTAAAAACAGTTTTTAAAATTAAAAATATAAAATTTTTCAAATATAATGTCAAATTAGTCTTTAATGGTTAAAACCTTAACTAGGCAAATGACCAAGAAATTACAATATTTTCTCTGTTAGGAAATTTGCCAATGGAATTTTTTTTTGCATTGATAAATTTAATCAACGAAATTTTTTTTTTTTCATAAACTGATTTATTAGTGGATTTTTCTGTTTTCCAATATAAAAATGTTGCGCCTCAACTAATTAACAATAAAGTAAACAAACCCTTTTTATATTTAATAAGAGAGTATTTATTTTCAAATTAAAATTCAACATTGTCATATGTCTAGCTTGAATTTATATTAATAAATATGCATATGCATCGTTACAATTTCTGTTTTTTTTTTTGTTAAAAAGAATATATATATATATTAGAGCCGACCACCTTAAATATGTGGATTATAATGTATATTTTGTTCAATGCTGATGTAAGAACCAACCGCCCCCTCAATTGTTTCCACTTTAGGCTTTGTCATTTTTCTTTCTTAATATTCTTTTTTATGGTCCATTTATTTTCACTCATTTAATGACAAGCTTTAGTATAAATTTAGTGATTGCAGCTGTCAGATTTCAAGTTTGAATATGCGGTCGAATATATAAAAATTTAATGTATTTAGTTGTTGAAAATAATATTAATTTTATAGAAAATTATTCTAAAAAAATTAGAAAATAGAATTTATTATTTAGTTGTATTATTTTCTAATTTGAAAATTAAAAACATATTTCCAATTTTTTTTTAAACTATAAGCATTAGATAGAAAACTTAAAAAAGATAATTTTCTAGTTTTACTTAAAAAAAATTAAGTGTATTTTTCAATTTAAAAAATACAGAGTTAATGCTATTATTTCTTTTCTATTTATTTAAAAATTAAAATTAAAAAAAATAAAAAACGTTTTCTCAAGCCAATTTATAATTTTTCTTTCTTTTGATTTAAATTTGTGGCTATGAGGAGTAACGCTTGTCAGTAATTTAAACGCACAATAGAGTTGAAGAAAATTTTGGATTTTTCTTATTGGTCTTTTTAAGGTTAATAGTGACCCATAATTGGTCGGTGGCATTCTTCACATTTTTTAAAAGGAAAAAAAAAAAAACCTTAATTAAAATTAAGGTCATGTTGATTTTAGTGGCTTCCATTAGATTAAACCCACGTTTTGGCAGAGGCTGCCAACCCAATAGCCAAATTTTTGACATTTCATCTTTCCCTTGTGTGCTCACCTGTCATTCGTGAAAAAAAAAAAATGAATCTATTCCATATCACCCATAGCTTTTGGTGATTTCATTAGTATTAAAAAGTTATTAATTAGTCTTAAATTTAAAAAAAATAAATTATAAAAATTAAATTACTCTTAGTTTTGAAAGACTAAAAATTTTAAATTCAATATAAATTTTTTTTTACAAGAATTCAACATAAAATTAATAACGTTCAATTAATAAGTATAGCCGTAAACTTGGAAAAAATATTCAATTTTCATCGATAATATAAAAGTGATAGATAAATGTAATTTGAAATTTTTTTAAAAGCGACAGTTATTATGAAAAAAAAAAGTACATTACAGTATCTAAAATTTACAATTTCTTGTAATTAAATTTTCCAATTAAATAATTTTAATTAATTAGTCAATCCATTAAATAAAAGATTGATATTTCAGAAACAAAAATTAATTAAGTATTTTTTAAATGAGTTTTTTAATTATTATTATTTTGATTTTTCGAAAAATTATAAAAAAATATTTAATGGTTAATAAAATAACAATATAAGATCATGTTATCAGAATAAAAGTTTATATGATTTAGAAAGGTATTATACCAGTATAAACAGGTTGGCTACTATGTTGGTTTGGTTATATTTTCTTCTTAGTTCTTGGTCCTCCTACCTTTAAATTGTAAATTGGTTATATTTTATTCTGAATTTTCACTTCATCGATGTTATGACTTGGGGGTGTGCAGGGCTATAATCGAACCGATCTGAGCCGAATATTGATGAACTCGAGCTCAGCTTGTTTAAATATTGTTAGAAAAAAATGGATATATAAACAATGATGTTATTGATGAACAATTGTTTAAATATCGATGTTATAGAGAAAATTTGTTTGATCCTGTAGCACATTTTTCTTAAGGAATACTGCCACTACTATATTGCTACTTGGGTTTGTGACAATTTTCCTCCAAGATAATCAAACAAAACCAAAGTTTATAAGTAGCGATCATATAGAACTCTCCCAAGAACTTGTTAGAGAAAATGTTAATGTATAAGTAGTCTGAAAATCTTGATAGAATGAGGAAGAAGAAGAATTAACTTTGATTCAGATGTAGAGCATTCTTTTATAAATGTGAAATTTGTTATTTTGGAGGATTTTGATCATTGAGAATGGATACTTTCAGTTTTTGAATGTTGCTAGCAATTATGGCTTTTGTCGCGCCTACAATGCCCATCACGGTCATGACATAAGCTATGTTATGCTCAACAACAAAGTGGTCATCGCGCCCGTGATGGTCATTTTGTAGCTTTCAATATAAGGGCATATGATAATAGCAAAGACTTCTCTGATATCCAAATGCTTCAAGTGCCTATATATATATATCAAATTTGATGTTTTTCTCCAAATTTACCACTAAATCATTCAAACTCATTTGTTATATAAACATTTATAAATCCTTCTCTTCCTCCACTTTCCTATGTAGGACAAGTGAATATATCACTAACTATTTCTAACAATCCCCCACTTAAGTAGTGATATATACAATCAAACTACAAGATTTATGTATTTAGAAGGTGTCTTTCAACTTAAATCTTCTATTAGTATAACTTTTCAAATTTTTGTCAAAATCAAAATTGTGATAAAACATTAAATCGTGATTCCTATGTGACATAACTGGAATAGCCATACAAACAAATCTTATTGCTTTCTTGAACAAATTCACCGTTAGCTTTGGCACCACATTATAGCCTTGTGTTACATCCTAGTTTCATGAATACTTACAAGAATTTTACTTCCAAATTCTTGATAGAAGGAACACGCACTTCTTGTATTCACTTAGGTGAAGAATCCTTGAAGTATCACTTGAAACTTCCTAGTTCATAACCAAACTTATACATTCATAAAGAATATTTTGTATATTCAACTTCCTTTCCATAAGTATTATATTTGAGACCTAATACTTGCTACATATCAGTAATAACTTGTTATTACCTTTTGAACCTTTCAAATTGCTTTAGCAATGAGAGAGGTAAGGTTCCTATTATTAGCAATAAATTTAAAATGGTTTTAGACTTATTGCATCTGTTGTATTTTTAAATATGTTTCTCAAGAGTGTTTTAGTTAATGGGTCAGCCAAGTTATTACTTGACTTTACATAGACAATTGTTATTATCTCATCCAATATAAGTTGCCTTATGTACTCATATTCCAAGGCTACATGTCTAGATTGCATTTTATATATTACAAATATCCTAGACATAAATGTTTGGTTATCATAATGCAAAGAGAATGTTGGCAACAGTTGTGGCCACAACTCTATATTTAGTAATAAATTTTCTAGCCAATATGTCTCTTTGTCTGCTTTCTGCCAAAGCTTAAAACACCAATTCCATAAATGGAATGAGTTATACATAATTACAAATCACAAATGCTATACTCAGACTTATAAAATACATTGTAAACATTAGACTACCAATAATACTTGCATAGTCTAATTAATTTATAGACCTTTCAACGTTTCTCAACTTAATTGATATAGCCAAAGGTGTGTTAACTTCTCTGACTTCTAAGTGATTAAACTACGAGAGAACCTTATCCACATAGTGAGATTTACACAAAGCAAAACCTCCACTATGTTTCTTAATTTTTATCCCTAAGATAGTATCAACTTCTCTCAAATCTTTCATTTTGAATTATAAAGCTAGATACTTCTTAGTATCACTAACACCTTTCATATCAGTTCTAATGATCAACATATAGGCATATAATCACTCCATTAATCTTTAGTAAACTTGGAATAAATGCATCTGTATATTTGCTCAATTGTATACAAAATTATTTGATAGCATTACACTATCAATTTTTTCATGTCATTGCTTAGGAACTTGTTTTAATCTATATAGTGACTTAATTAATTTGCATACTTTCTTTTCATTTCTGGAAAGTATAAACCTTTTGGGTTGCTTTATACATACTTCCTCGTCCAAGTCACCATATAAGAAAGTCGTCTTAGCATCTATTTGGTGTACTTATAAATCATAGATGGATGCTAAGACAAGTAATCCTTAATGTCGGTGCATATGTATTAATATAATCAATACCTTCCTTTTGCTTAAATCTTTTAACTACTAACCTAGCTTTAAAGGTTTTTAGAGAACCATCCGTATTGTATTTACTTCTAAACACTCATTTGCATGCAATAGGTTTAGAACTAGGTGGAAGATTAACCAATATTCATGTACCATTTACTAAAAGAAAATTCATTTTATCATTTATAGCTTCCTTCCAAAAAAAAACCGAAATATCTTAAAGCCATAGTCTTCACCATATGACTTTGGATCTTCACCCAAATTTAGAACCATGGGTATCTTATTAACCATCCTTTAACATGGAAGAATCTTATTACTTGTGAAGAAACAAATTTAGATCCTATACTCTACTTTTTCTTTCAAGCCCTTTGACTTTCCCTAGATTCACTAAGAGGTTCCAAAGCTTTTCTTTTATTTTTTAAAGAAGAGTTAGAATCATTACTAGTGCCATGTAGTGAATTTTCAGCACTATCATTATCCCTTTGTTGGATTTTACTTGAATCCTTTAGAAAAATAGTTTTCAAAGAACTCAATATTTCTAGACTCAATAATAACATTAGAGTCTATATCCAATATTCTATATGACTTAGAGTTTTTAGCATATCCCACAAAGACACCTTTAAGAGTTCTAGGCCCTAATTCAATTCTTTTAGAATCAAGAACATTATATGCTATGTAACACCCTCCCATATATCATACTAACCCGCTATACAAGGGAATGATAATACATACATGATACTGAACCTTGAACTATTATCCATTTTTTAGCTTTTACCATTTGAACATTTTATGACACCATTCATTTGGTTGTCCATAGCAACATGTAACTATATAAATAAATATCATGCATTTAGGCTTATTAAGAAATCCATAATCAATAATTTTGTAACCATGGGCTAAACAGGCCCAAAAATAAAAAAATATATTATAATTCATAATCTGAAATACAATTTAAAACAACATGTATGATATGAAAAGAAATGCATAATTGTGAGCTGACTTTAGATCTGACTGCTCTGACCGACTCGGCTTCTTCGTATCAACTCTACCTACGGCTCTAGACCTGCGTGCAGGAAACTTACACTCTAAGTTATCCAAGCTTAGTGGTACATAAAATCATATAAATTATATCATACGTAACATGCAATTCATATCATATAATCATAATCATGTCATTAGGCCAATCAAATCATTATACCATTATTGCAGTGTACCTGGTAAGCGGAAGTCATTCCTGTATTCATAATCACTATAACACAAATTCCTATTTTTGTTTAGTCATTTAAATTTTGTCCAATTACTCTATGCTAGACTACAAAATATAGGTTGGGAATAAGGGTGCTCTCAGAGCTGAAGCCACCATATCCACCTAACTATGACTGTCTGAATTTGTATATGAGTCAAGTGAGTTCTCGAAGCTAAAGCCACTTGACTGAAAAATAAATAATTACTAGCATAATAGGTTAAGAGTGCTCTCAAAGCTGTAGTCACCTTACCCAAAAATAACGCATGAAATAAACCTATGGTACCATAACCACCCTTAATGGCATGTCATTTATCCTATAGTCAGTCCTAATACGAGTAAGGGCATTTAAGTCTTTTTTTCTTATAATCACATGAGCCATATTCCATGATTAAGATAGCACTTCAATAATATCGCATGGCAATATAAACATTGTAACATAATATCATTCATATCATAATTCATGTATCATTATATACATGTTCATTTATCTCATGTCATGTCATGACACATAGTCATAATGTCATTATCAACACATCCCAATGGGATTATCACATTTCCATGTTTTTCCCATATTACATCATAATATATTAGGCATATGTATTCAATATCAAAATTAGCTTCATACCCTTTCATACAAGCATGTATGTACTTTAGCACGCTACGGCATGCCATTTCGGCATTGGTACAACTGGCCTGGCCCGTATAGGCCTAGGGTCGTATGAGTCCAAATCGGGACTCACTTTTCCCTACTGGGAAGGGCTTGTTACTGGCACAAAAATTTCAATTACCATATGCTAACTCCAATTCTTTTGATTTCAAAAATACAATACAAATCTCCAGAACAACATATATCATAATAATAGTCCACATTATCATTTTAAACTTGTCATAACACATTTAACTCATTGAATACTAATTTAACATGAAATTCCTATATGATCCTTGCCTTTAATCCATGCCATCATTTTCAAACTATTCAAATTAAGATTTAAGACATTTAATAGAGACATATCATCCAAATAACCTAGGCTTTAGCAAACATACAACCAGAAAGTGAATAAATATGATTATATGTACAAGCCTCAAATAACAGAGCCAAAAATTCTCACTCTACATCTCTCTCATGTTCTGATGTTCATTCCTACCTTCAGTTCTGTTCCCTAGCATCAAATATACAAATTAAGGGTTACAAACCTTCTGTTCTTAAGGAAACACACTGAGCAATTGGAAAAACCCTAACTTTTATGATAATAATCCATTAATCCCAATTTAAGAGTGTTAAAAGAACAAGATACTTACTGAATCACCTCTAGAAATCAAGAACAGAGATGAAAAAATGGTTCCAAGAGCTGTTTGGCAATTAACTCGTGTTCTTGATGAAAAGCACCAAAAATCCTAATTAAATCCTTGATAATCCAATCCAAATTGTGTTAAATCAAAGAGGAATCGAAACGGAAACGACAAGGAATGCTTCTGGTGTGTCTAGGGTGTTCAAAGGGTGGCTAGGATTTTGATAGGTGCAAAAATATATATTTATAACATGTAGTCCAGAGGCGAATCCCGATCGGCAACCTAGTGTCGCGAGCAACAAACCTTTCCCGACCGTGATCCAACTTTTCCCAAGCGGGATTAGACTCTGTCCACCTATACAGAAAATAAGCTAGAATTGACATAAATTCTAGGCCCTAAAATGGTCATTGCGTTCGTAACAATGGCAAAGACTTCTTTGATGCCCAAATGCTCCAAATGCCCACCCTTGACATTTAAATATATATCAAATTTGATGTTTTCCTCCAAGCTTACCATTCAAACTCATTTAAAGTATAAACATTTATAAATTCATCTTCTCTTCCTCTACTTTCCTACGTGGGACAAATGAATATATCACTAACTATTCCAATAAATATATCAGAAGCTTGAGCTCAATTCGAGCTTCATAGTTGAGCTCGATCTTGGCTCATTTCAAAATTATTGAGCTTGCAAGCGACTCGAACGTGGCTCATAAAAAGTTCATTTATTATGTTTAATAAACTTAGTTCGAGTTTGATTCGTTAACTAATAAAAATAAAAGCTCAAGTTCAACTAGTTAATAAATAATGACAAAAGTTTGAGTTCGTTAAGCTTAATAAACATTCTTAAACAAACTTATTTTGAACCGAAATCTGAACAACTCACAAGGGTTTGGTTTGTTTACACTCTATGAATGTGAAGTAGGAATGTTTGTCAATCTCCTTGTATCAATTTTTGGATAAATTCTTAGGTAAACCAGATTTACCACGTCATCCATAAATTAACTAAATCATACAATAATATATATTTAATTGTTTTATAAAATAAAATAAAACAATTAAATGTATGTCATTGTGTAATTAGTTTAGTTTAATAGATCCAGTCTACCTATGAATTTCTCCAATTTTTGCTCAAGTAATTCACTATATGCAAGCTTCATTACCATATTTAATCTTGTTTTTCTTTGTTCTAAAAAAAAATCTTGTTTTTCTTTAATTTCCTTCAACTGGGTATTTTAAATTAAACTCTGATGGGTCTTATAATTATGGTACTAGTCATGCGTATGGTGGTGGAATATTAAGGGTGGGGACCAGATGGGGCATGGATTCAAGGTTATATATGTTCTTAATCTTGGGTGTGGTGAAATTATCGAAGCAGAGCTGTGGGCGGTGTAGGTAGGAATAAAGCTAACCAAATCCTTAGACATTGCTAAACTTCAAATTGAGTCTGATAATCATTGCGTGATGGAAATGATTAAGAGGTGTTTGGAATTTGTGTAGATTATTCTAAAACCAGATTTTGAATTTTTTTAATTTTTTATGAATTGCATTTTTCAAGTCTGCTTTTGAAAAAAAATATTTATATATTTGTTTCGACCAAAAGCAGTTTTCAAAATTAAAAAAAATTAAAAATACAAAATTTTTTTCTAAAAATCGTTTTTCTGAAACTCAATGTCAAACTGGGCCAAAGGGTAATTGGCATATTTTGGCCAATTTTTGTTCTCTTGTTTCAATTATCATAAATTTGACTTGGGTATATTATCATGGCACTCCTAAAGTTTCGTTAAATACACCAGTTAATTCTTTTATTTTTTTGAAGTATATTATGAAGTCTCAAATTTGGTTTAATATACTATTTAGTTATTTTTTTTATTTTTTTCATTAAAAACAAACAAAATGTCAAATTTATTTTTTTCTTTATTTCTTAAAAAATATGAAAAAATACCAAAAAAAATTTTATTGTCATCAACTTGATACTAAAATGTAAAATTTGTTCTTTTTTAAAAATTTATTTTTTTTAAGTTAATTAAATATCAAATTTATCAAAATATAAATAAGTATATATTTGGTGTATTTTTAGTTGATTAAAAGAGTATTATAATTGATTAACATAATATTCTATTTAAAATTAACATAAAGTTTTTAGTGTATTAAACCGAAGTTTAAGGACTTTATAATGCATTTCAAAAAATAAAAAGGTTAATTAGTATATTCAACTAAATCTTAGAGATGTCCGGATAATTTACCCATTTGACTTTGTACTTAAAAGAGGTGCAATTCAATCAAATTTTTCGGAAGGTAAATTTTGCGGCAGATTTTATAGCTGGTGAGGCTAAAGAGTTTGAGTTGGGCTTGCCGTGTTATTTCTGATCCACCTTCTAGGATTCACTACTGGCTTATTCATGATCTTTGTAGAGTTACCTATATTTGTTAGCTTGTTTATTTTGTGAATTTGGCTCGCCTTTTCTAAAATAAATATAACTAAATAGACCCAAAAAAAGATTAAGTACACAGTAATTTCTCCCAAGTCCAAAGACTTTTTTCCTATCTAACTCAAGGAAAAATGATTTTTTTGTTTTGCCTGATTACAAGGCCATTTGGCATGCGCTTTTTAGAAGAAAAAAAATTGTATTTTTAACTTTTTTTAATTTTAAAAATTATTTTTACATAAAAACAAGTAAATAGATATTTTTTCATAAATATATTTGAAAAAAAACAATTTATAAAAATTTAAAAAAATTAGTCAACTAAATAAAAAAATTAAAAATTTGCTTTTGAAACACTCAACATAAATCTCAAATACCTCTTGTATGAAACTTAGTTATCTTGGTGCGCACAACTTTTTAATGTGTTATAGATAGCTTTCAAGCACAATATTGGAATTTATTGAATTTTTGTATTAAAATAGAAAACCAGAAATTAAATAAATAAGAAAGAAAGAAATATAGAAGGAAGTTCCCATACTTATGAATATGCCTATAAGCACTGCAAAAACTATAAAATAAAAGCTAAATGCAGAAATAAATTCTTGTGCTTCTACTACATAAGCAATTAAACAGATGAATTACATTGATAGTATCCAAACTATATAATTCATAATAATTCGGTATCTTAAAAATTATTTATAAAATAAAATTACCCCAACTTTTATTTTATAACAAAAATAATTTTTTAAATATTGAATTGTTATAATTTATATAGTTCGGATACTGGTATCTTAGAATGATCTAATCAAAACGCCCAAAAAGAAGAGTTGCTAAGAAATGGCAACATGATTAATTGCAAAATCAATATAAAGAGAATAACTAGTCCCAAGAAACTTCATAATTTATCCCCTTGGTTTTCCAGTAGAATTCAGATAAATAGAACATACTAGGAAAGATGAAACTAATCATACAACCATAACCTCAAAAATGTATAAGGTAAGCAATCAAACAGATCTCATATGTTGCCAACTCTCCGAGAGACGATCAAATCCATTCAACAATCGTGACTTTAAAAAAAAAACTCGTTCGAAATCGTTCGTTAAGGGCATGTCATTTATCTTATAGTCAGTTCTCGTACGAGTAAGGGCATCTAAGTCTTTTTTTTCTTATAATCGCATGAGCCATATTCCATGATTAAGATAGCACTTCCATGATATCGTATGGCAATATAAACATTGTAACATAATATCATGCATATCATATCATAATTCATGTATCATCATATACATGTTCATTTATCTCATGTCATGTCATAGCATATAATACATAATGTCATTATCAATACATCCCAATGAGATTATCACATTTCCATGTTTTTCCCATATTACGTCATAATAGATTAGGCATATGTGTTCAATATCAAAACCAGCTTCATACCCTTTCATACAAGCGTGTCTGTACTTTAGTACATTATGGCATGCCATTTCGGCATTGGTGCAGTTGGCCTAGCCCAGCGCAAGGCTGTGCAGGCCTGGGGTCGTGTGAATTCCGACTGGGACTCTCTTTTCCCTACCGAGAAAGGCCTAATATTGGCATAAAAATTTCAGTTACCATATGCTAACTCCAATTCTCTTAATTTCAAAAATACAATACAAATCTCCAGAACACCATAGATCATAATAATAGTCCACATTGTCATTTTAAACTTGTCATAACATATTTAACTCATTGAATACCAATTTAACATGAAATTCCAATATGATTCTTACCTTTAATCCATGCCATCATTTTCAAACCATTCAAATTAAGATTTAAGACATTTAATAGGGACATATCATCCAAATTACCCAGGCTCTAGCAAACATGCAGCCAGAAAGTGAGTAAATATAATTATATGTATAAACCTCAAATAATAGAGCCGAATACGTCTCTCTCACATTTTGATGTTCATTCCTACCTTCAATTCTGTTCCCTAGTATCAGATATATGAATCAAGGGTTACAAACCTTATGTTCTTAAGGAAACACACTGAGCAATTGGAAAAACCCTAAGTTTTATGATAATAATCCATTAATCCCAATTTAAGAGTGTTAAAAGAACAAAATACTTACTGAATCACCTCTAGAAATCAAGAACATAGATGAACAAAACAGTTCCAAGAGCTGTTTGGCAATTAACTCGTGTTCTTGATGAAAAGCACCAAAAATCCTAATTAAATCCTTGATAATCCAATCCAAATTATGTTTGCAAGTGTTAAATCAAAGAGGAATTGAAAGGGAAACGATAAGGAATGCTTATGGTGTGTCTAGGGTGTTCAGAGGGTAGCTAGGTTTCTGATGGGTGCAAAAATATATATTTATAATGTGTACTCTAGAGGTGAGTCCCGATTAGGAACCTAGTGTTGCGAGCGAGAAACCTTTTCCAACCGCGATCCAACTTTTTTCGAGTGGGATTAGGCTCTATCCACCTATACAGAAAATAAGCCAGAATTGACATAAATTCTAGACCCTAAAATGGTCATTGCATTCGTAACAATGGCAAAGACTTCTTTGAGGCCCAAATGCTTCAAGTGCCCACCTTTGACATTTGAATATATATCAAATTTGATGTTTTCCTCCAAGCTTACCACCAAACCATTCAAACTCATTTAGTGTATAAATATTTATAAATTCATTTTCTCTTCCTCCACTTTCCTACGTGGGACAAATGAATATATCACTAACTATTTCCAATAAATATATCAGAAGCACAAGCTCGATTCGAGCTTTATAGTTGAGCTCGAGCTTGGCTCATTTCCAAATTATTGAGCTTGTGAGCGACTCAAATGTGGCTCGTAAAAAGTTCATTTATTATTCTTAACAAATTTAATTCGAGTTTGACTCATTAACTAATAAAAATAAAAGCTCAAGTTCAACTAATTAATAAATAATGACAAAAGCTTGAGTTCATTAAGCTTAACTAATATTCTTAAACAAACTTATTTTTAACCGAAATCTGAACAGCTCATGAGTGGGTTGGTTTGTTTACACTCTATGAATGTGAAGTAGGAATGTTTGTCAATCTCCTTGTATTAATTTTTGGAGAAATTCCTAGGTATACCGTGTTTACCACATCATCCGTAAATCAACTAAATCATACAATGACATGCATTTAATTATTTTATAAAATAAAATAAAACAATTAAATGTATGTCATTGTATGATTAATTTGGTTTAATAGATCCGGTCTTATTTTTGCTCGAGTAATTAACGCAATATAAACCCATTAACTAAACCCACTTATGCAAGCTTCATTACCATTTTTAATCTTGTTTTTCTTTATTCTCAAAAAAAATCTTGTTTTTCTTTAATTTCCTTCGACTGGGTATTTTAAATTAAACTCTGATGGGTCTTATAATTATAGTACTAGTCATGCGTATGGCTGTGGAATATTAAGGGAGGGGACAAGATGGGGCATGGATTCGAGGCTATATATGTTCTTAATCTTGGGTGTGGTGAAATTATCGAAGCAGAGCTGTGGGCGGTGTATGCAGGAATAAAGCTAACCAAATCCTTAAACATTGCTAAACTTTAAATTGAGTCTGATAATCATTGTGTGATAGAAATTATATAAGAGATGTTTGGAATTTCTGTTAAGTATTCTAAAGATATATTTTTAATTTTTTTAATTTTTTATAAATTGCATTTTCTAAATCTACTTTTGAAAAAAATATTTATTTATCTGCTTATATCAAAAGCAATTTTTTAAATTAAAAATAATTAAAAATAATTTTTTTTTTTGAAATTTGCTTTTTTGAAACTTAATGTCAATCAAGGCCTAAGGGTATTTGGCATATTTTGACTAATTGTCGTTCTCTTGTTTCAATTATCATAAATTCGACTTGAGTATATTATCATAGCGCTCTTAAAGTTTGGTTAAATACACTAGTTAGTTATTTTATTTTTTAAAATATATTATAAAGTCTCAAATTTGGTTTAATATACTATTTAGTCATTTTTTTTATTTTTTCCATTAAAAACAAACAAAATGTCAAATTTATCTTTTTCCTTATTTCTTAAAAAATACCAAAAAAATTTTATTATACTAAAATATTAAAATTGTTCTTTTTTTTTAAGTTAATTAAATATCAAATTTATCAAAATATAAATAAGGATATATTTGGTATCTTTTTAGTTGATTAAAACAATATTATAATTGATTAACATAATATTCTATTCAAAATTAACATAGAGTTTTTAGTGTATTAAATCAAACTTTAAGAACTTTATAATGCATTTCAAAAAAAATAAAAAGGCTAATTAGTATATTCAACTAAATCTTAGAGATGTCTTGATAATTTACCCATTTGACTTTGTACTTAGAAGAGGTGTAATTCAGTCAAATTTTTCGGGAGGCAAATTTTCGGCAGATTTTATGGCTGGTGAGGCTAAAGAGTTTGAGTTGGGATTGCCGTGTTATTTCTGATCCACCTTCTAGGATTCACAGCTGGCTTATTCATGATCTTTGTGGAATTACCTATATTTATTAGCTTGTTTATTTTGTGAATTTGGCTCGCCTTTTCTAAAATAAATATAACTAAATACACCCCAAAAAAATTAAGAACACAGTAAGTTCGCCCAAGTCCAAATACTTTTTTCCTATCTAACTCAAGGGAAAATGATTTTTTTTTTTTTGGCCTGATTACATGGCCATTTGGCATGCTCTTTTTAGAAAAAAAAAATTATATTTTTAACTTTTTTACATTTTAAAAATTATTTTTACATAAAAATAAGTAAATAGATGTTTTTTTCATAAACATATTTGATAAATCAAAAAAATTAAAAATTTACTTATGGAACACTCAACATAAATCTCAAATACCTCCTATATGAAACTTAGTTATCTTGTTGCCCACAACTTTTTAATGTGTTATAGATAGCTTTCAAGCACAATATTGGAATTTATTGAATTTTTGTAATAAAATAGAAAACCGGAAATTAAATAAATGAGAAAAAAAGAAATATAGAAGGAAGTTCTCATACTTATGGATATGCCTATAAGCACTGCAAAAACTATAAAATAAAAGCTAAATGCAGAAATAAATCCCGGTGCTTCTACTACATGAGCAATTAGGTGGGTGAATTATACTGATGGTATCTCAACTATATAATTCATAACAACTCGATATCTTAAAAATTAATTATAAAATAAAATTACTCCAATTTTAATTTTATAACTAAAATAATTTTTTAAATATTGAATTGTTATAATTTATATAGTTCGGATACCGGTATCTTAGAATGATCTAATCAAAACGCCCAAAAAGAAGAGTTGCTAAGAAATGGCAACATGATTAATTGCAAAATCAATATAAAGAGAATAACTGGTCCTATAAACTTCACAATTTATCCCCTTGGTTTTCCAGTAGAATTCAGATAAATAGAACATACTAGGAAAGATGAAACTAATCATACAACCATAACCTCAAAATGTATAAGGTAAGCAATCAAACAGATCTCATATGTTGCCAACTCTCTGAGAGACGATCAAATCCATACAACAATGGTGACTTTAAAAAAAAAAAACTCATTCGAGATCGTTTGTTAATCTTAATGAGCCAAGCTCGAACTTAAATCCAAGTACAAATTTAATATTGTTTGGTTCGTTAGCTCGTGAATGTATTCATTTAAGAATTCATGAAAATATGTTTATTAAAAAGCTCAAAAACGTATTCGTTTAAGGTTAGTTTAAGATTCATTTATATTATATTTTGTTATCAAGCTCAAACTTGAACTTTTGTCATTATTACTTAACAAGCTAAATTCGAGTTTTTGTCATTATTAGTTGACGAGCCGAACTCGAACTAAACTCGTTAAGCATAATAAACAAATTATTTACGAGCCGAGTTCAAACCGCTTGCGAGTTTAATAACTTTAGAACAAGCTGAGCTCGAGCTCAATTATTAAAGATCAAATCAAACTCGAGCCTGTGACAGATTTAAAGAAATCAAACCCAAGTTTATTAATATTCAGCTCAGCCTAGTTCGATTACAGCACTATGCAACAACTACAAGACAAGTTTTTGTTGCTGATATGGCAAAGAAATTTATTCTGAATAAACTGGTCCAATCCATTTTCAAAAAAAAAAACAAACAAATAAACTGGTCCAATTCCAAATTCAAAATAAGGATTGGCAAAGCTACACAACATGAAGCGCCTCTGACCCTAAACAAACTAATACGTGCATCCATTATAGGGATGGATTTTGTTTGTGTTATGAATTGACGAACTAATACATTTTCAATGTGCAAAAGCATAACACAGAAGTTTGAAGAATGAGTATCAACTAAAGCATTTTGGAACTTAGAACATCGTCCATATACAGCACAACAAATAAGGGCTATACTTCAAGAAAATTTCTGTAGAGTGAACTTTATGAAAATGCAGAGTAAATTATGGAGGAAAATCACGCCTTACTTCTTTATTCACAAGCCGAAAGAATGAGACAGAAATCGCGATCAAAATTTTTGACTGCCCATCATAAATATTAATACATTCATCCCAGTATTAACATAACAAAGATAACATGGAACAAATATCAAGTACGCTACCACAGCATAATAATAAATGCTCATATTTGAATTTTAGATTCCTTCTTAGTATGCATCAGCGATAAGATCAGCAATTGAATACTACCCAAAAAATTTGAAAATGCACGCATAACTTTTGAGCATAAACAGCACATAAATCCATCAACTAATTCAATGAATCAGAACCCAAAAACAGATCTTCCAGAAACTCTCATTATCTCAAGGAAACGTAAATATTCAAAAATATTCTTAAATATCCAAAATCGCAGATAAGACAGAGCAACAGTTTCTTTGTATAAAAGAAGAAACAGCTCACTGAATCTCAATCAAGAGGGATCTCAATGTCTCCGTCAGTAATCTCTTGCTGCAAATCCTTAGGGTTGTTTCCACCAACCGTACACCCAACAGATACGCAAGTGCCCAAAATCTCCTTCACGCTCCCACTCAGATCCTTTGCCATCGATCTCGGCCTCATCACCTTGGCGATCTCGATGACATCATCAAGCGAGACGTTCCCATTGTGCTTGATATTCTTAGTCTTCTTCCTGTCTCTCTCTGGCTCCTTAAGTGCTTTGATGACCAAAGCAGCTGCCGATGGGACCACCGACACCTTAGCCTGACGATTCTGAACGGTGAGCTTGACGGTGACGCGGAGGCCCTTCCAGTCCTTGGCGGTTTCTTTGGCGATGTCTTCACCGATCTTTTTGGGAGACAGACCTAGCGGACCAATTTTAGGGGCAAGAGAGCTGGCCGCACCAACTTCGCCGCCAGTGACACGTACGTACACATCGACGACCTGAGAAGGGTCAAATTTCGGCGGCATTTGCTGCTCAAAGAGTGAAAATGCGCTAGGGTTTCGAGAAAAAGAAAGATTTTAAAATCGGAGACTATATTTACAATTTAGTGTGTATATTCTCCAATTATATAACTCGTAACAACTTCATATCAGAAAGATTATTTATAATATAAAATTATCTTAATTATCTAACTTATATCAACTCAGTACCTAAAAAATTATTTATATTATAAAAATATTTTAATTTTTATTTTGTAATACAAAAATATCTCAACTTTTATTTTGTAACTAAATAGTATTAATGTTAGTCTCTCTAACATAAGTTTAATATAAAATATCCATATTAAATAAATTTTAATAAAAATAAAATTAAATGTAATATTCATATTAGATAAATTTCAATTTTATTCACGGTGTATTATAACTAATTTTATTTTTTTTAAAATTTATCTGAATATTTTATATTATACTTCTATTAAAGAGATTAAGAGGTGTTTGAAAGTGTTGTTAAGTGTTCTAAAAGCATGTTTTGAATTTTTTTGATTTAATTGACTATTTTTTTTTATGAATTATTATTTTTCAAATATACTTCTAGAAAAAATATCTATTTATCTATATTTACCAAAAATAGTTTTCAAAACTCAAAAAAAAAATACAAAATTTTTTTTGAAAAACGTTTTTTCCAAACACAATGCTAAATGAATTCTAATAGTTGAAAACATAAGTACTATTTAGTTACAAAATAAAAGTTGAAGTACTTTAGTATTACAAATAATTTTTAAAGTACTGAATTGTTACAATTTACATAATTGGGGTATATTTGTGTTACAAATAATCTTTCAGGTACCGAGTTATTATGAGTTAGATAATTGAGGTATATTTGTATTACAAATAATCTTTCAAATACCAAGTTATTACGAGTTATATAATTAGAAAACCGTAGGTGAAATTAACCATATACATATTCTAATTCCAAATTTAAGTTTCACATATTATTTTATTTAAAATATAATTCTCATTATTTAATATTTTAGGAATTCTATTACTTACAATTTGGTGGTATTTGAAATTTATTTTCTTTAGTTTCTATTTCTATTAGAATTATTATATTCCTTATCAATTTTTTTATTCAAGACAATATAATTTTTTATTCAAATTAAATAAAATAATTTTTAGAATTGTGATATATATATATATATATAAATTTTCATTTTTATAATTTAAAAATAAACATTATATACAGATTCACATATAATCAAACTCTAATTTTATTTTTCTTATATCATTTGATACTAAAATCGAAAAATATATATATACACAAAAATTGATAAAATAGGAAATTAGCATTTGATATATATATGGTAAACAAACAATTTTGGAAGGAAAACATAAATAAAATTTGGGAAGCCATGTTAGAATCATTTTTAGAAAATACTAAAAAGGAATAGTAAAACACATTTTAATTAACAATCATGTTTTGCTTATTTTTTATAGAAATTAAATAAAAAACATGAAATCGAAAAATAATAAATAACCTCTATACTATTTAAATTATTTTTTTACTTTTGAATATATATTATTCATAATTATTCAGAATAAATTATATTACATTAAATTTTTAACACTTTTAATATCAAAATTTTGAAAATTAGATTTTGTTTTTTTACAAGAAAATTATATTTTGTTAGATTTTATTAAAAAATAAAAAATGAAATATGGAGTTACAAATAATTATTAATTCACTAGCTTATAAAACATAGAACTATTAAAAATAAGAGTAATTATAAAAAAAATAATTAATTTTTGAATATTATTTCTATTATTTATGAAATCACACCAATCATAAAAATAGAATTTCAATTTTTATTACGTTAACATACCAAAATAAATATTAAAATCTTAAAATAGCAATCGAAATTGGATTACATTTTCTATTCTTTTGTTGTACTGTCATTAGAGTTTTGCCCGGCGGAGATGAAATGGCTTTCATGTCGTCGTATCGTAAAATCATAATTACTAATCGAGGAAATTACACAAACACCGATTGTTTAAAGGTTTTTAATTATGCCGATACTCCAAATTTATGTATTTTTTTTTATTTTTACTGATTTTTTTTTCTTTATAAATGCAAGAAATATTGTATGTTTAATATATTTGTTTATTTAATTGAAATAGAAAATGATCATTTTTCATATTTTAAATATGAATTAAGAATTTCATATTTTAAATATGAATTAAGAATTTATTTAACTTATATAGTCACTAATTATTCTTTATGCATATATTTATTTATTTTTAATAATTATTTAATTAATATGTAAATTTATATTTAATTAACTTAATTACTAAAATAAATTTTTGGGTAAACTTTAATTAACAAATAAAATATGTAAATTTGTATTTAATTATCTTAATTAAAGTTATTTATTTTGCTAAATTTTTTGCTAAATTTTTTATAAACTTTGAATAAACTTTAGGTAAATTTTTGAATAAATATTTGGTAAACTTTGGATATTTGTTTGGTTAACATAAGATAAATTTTTTGGTAAATATTGGATAGATCTCGAGTAATTTTTGGAAGAACCTTTTGTAATTTCAACTTTTATTAATTTTTTGTAAATATTAAATAAATTTTATGTATAATTTGAGTAAACTCTAAATAAATATTTAATAAAGTTTTTATAATTTTAATTTTTATTAATTTTATGGTAAATCTTGGATAAACTTTCAGTTAAACCTTGATAAATATTGAATAAATATTATATAATTTCAATTTTTATTAATTATTTAATAAGCATTGGATATAACTTGAGTAAATTTTAAGCGATAAATTTTTTGCAACTTCAATTTTTTTTAATTTTATGGTAAATTTTGAGTAACACTCGGATAAATTTTAGGTATTTTTTTAGTAAATATTGATAAATCTTAAGTAAATCTTGTACAATTTTAATTTCTGATAAATTTCGGATATAACTTGAGTAAATTTTAAATAAATTTTTGATAAACATTTTGTAACTTCAATTTTCATTAATTTTGTAATAAAATTTGGATAAACTTTCGATAAATCTTGATTTTCTACATTTTCGTAATATTTTTAGGTGCTCCAATATATTAAAAAAAAACTTTTATGTGCACAATTTTTTGAAAAAAAAAAGTTTAAATGATAGAATTTTTTGTAAATATATATATTTTTTTCATTTTCGTAAAATTTCCTTGCTCATTTTGAACAGATTTTCCACCTTTTGGTTGCATTACATCCTTGACATGGGGGTAAATATGTCTTTTAACGATAAGGTAGTTCAACCCAATATCATTGGGCTTTTTAGTCAAGACAATCTTACCATTGTTATCTTCCATCTAAAGAAGGGCTTCTGTCATGACTGGCCCTTTAGTGTTCCCCCAGCTAAATTCGACCCAATATTGATGATTACATCAGGGTTTGATTTGTTTTTCATTTCTCTCTCTAAATTGTTTTTTTATTCCGTTTATCTTTTAAATTCATTTTTTAGTCCATATTACTCTCTTATATTTTAGAAAAATATAACTTTTTACCTCTTAATACTGATATATAATCATGCCATATTAACATTATTGTCATGCTGAAAGATGCTAGCACTGAGAGTATGAGATTACATATTTATAAAATTGCAAAAGAGGAATATAGACGAAAAAAAGAATTTAAATAGTAAATTAGACCAAGAATATTTTAAGGGGTTAAATAATGAAATAGAGTAAATACAAAAAACGTCTTATGCCTTTTGAATTTTTATTTTTTATAAGTAATTAAAATTAGAATATAATGAAATTTTGTAAGAAGTAAAAATTTAGGGCACTTATATAATACATCAATTTTAATTAATTATTAATTTAAAATGCAAATATAAAATAGGAATAATATTTATAGCTTTCGTCAATTTTACAAAAGCCCATAGCTTATTAGTGTGACTTAGTTTCTTCCCTTATAAATCTTATTAATTATTGTTGTTGCCACAAACAGTATATTTATTGAATTTTTGTGCCAGTCATTTGTGAATTGAGGAATAAATATACACGCTACTTGAAATTCTAACCACACAACTTCAATAAACACAAATATAATCCTAATCACTAGAATCCATTTGCTTGAAAATTGTTGGTGGACCTAGCACTATTTTCAAAATTAACTACTCTTTCCATTATAATTGTGTGATTGATTCATCTTTATTTCAAAATGAGGTAAGTAAAGATAAAATTAATTCTACCACAATTATAAGTTCTTATTTTATTTTTCAAACTTTCGATGTGAAATTTTAAGTTTTAAAAAAGTAAAGTGCTGCCTTTCAAATATTAAAAATGCTGAAGATTCGAATTTGAAATATTTGATTAAAAAAGAAAGAGAACATTTCCATCTTATCTCAACTTTTAGGTTATGTTTAGTTTGTGGAATTGAATTCATAAAAAATAGAATAGCTATTCCTAAGGAATGGAAAAGTTAATCCTATTCCACAACTTGGTTCATAACATAGAATTTCCTATTCCTATATTTAGTTTGTAAATATTGATATATAGAATAAGTAAATTGCCTTAATATCTTGATAATGAATTATAAAAATTAGATTGTCATATAATTTTAGCATGTTTTACTTAAAAAATAAATACGTGTAATATATAAAAAAAAATTAGCTTGTATATTTTATTAGTTTAAAATAATTTAAATGCTTAATAAATAATTTTTAAAAAAATATTTTAAATTGTGTCAATTAATCTAAAATAAAAAAAATGCAAACATATATAACAAATAAATTTCAATTTCATATATTATTTTCATCACTAGAATCCAAGAAAAAGATTCAATATAATAATAATAATATTATTATTATTATTATTATTATTATTATAAAAGTAGCATTTATGTTATCAGTTATCCAATAAATTTAATTGAAAATTCGTGATACCACGAAGAAAAAGAATATGAGTAGGGATAGTAGTAGAAATTTTCAATTCCACGTGGTGAAGAATTTCTATTCTTTAATTTTGGAAAGAATTTGTACTCCATAAATTTGTAGAATTGCAATTCCATGGAATTAGAATTCCACACTTTTAAGTTGAATACAAATTCTCATTGAATAATAATTCTATTCATTCCCTATTCTATGAACCAAACATAGGAGTATGTAAAATTCATGGTTAATTATTGTCTACAATTGAGTGAAGACAATATATATATATATATATATATATATATATATATATATATATATATTAACAAATTTCATTTCCTATCTTTTACAAGATAGATAGATATTTTGGTCATGTTCAACTCATTTCACAAATTTTTATTCAAAAATGGAATAGAACTAATAAGATAGATAGATGTTTTGGTTATAAATTCATAATGAAATAATGCTGTCATATCTATGTGGAAGAATAATCAATATGTATGGGCTATAAGTTTGAAAAAGTCGCTTCAAACTTTCAATTTTTTTTGATGGGTCATTAACATTAGATGTTTGAAATAGTTTCAAAATTGCAAGTTACCACCACTACCCAAATGAGTATTATGTCTATACCCTAACGTGTCATACTCATTTTAGGCATATTCCAATTTCTATCTTCTAAGGCATAATGTATATGAAGTAGTATGACCCACATCTTCACATTAAACACTTTTGTCTTGAAAATGAAACCACAAATTAATTCTTATCAATATCATCCACTTCTTTTTTTCTTGTACACATTTCATCCCTTATGATTTTATAGCTCTAGTCTCTAAATATGGCCCTTAATGTCATTCTCTTTGAGTATTTGCCACAAAAATCTACTTATTCCACCTACTTTTGTACCATTTTCTGTCCAATTTATATTAAAGTATTTGTATTTTATTAGCCTATTTACTTATAATGCTCAACTTGTATTAAAGTACTAGTATTTTAATACCGATGAAACCACGTGATAAAAATAAATTGAGCTATGTAGCAATTTGCCACTACAAAATCATTATATATGGATGTAATTCAATCCCTATCTCTCACCCCACTTTGAGTCATAAGCTTAGACATTTTCGTCCACATTACCTTAACAAGAATAATTGATCGCATCAGTACTTTATATATAGAAGCTACAATCTATGGGTCCATTACACCAAATTAGTAGTCATACATTTTTTGTTTTTTTATCCTATCCAAGGCTTAATTTGATACCTAATTACCTATATATCATTACATGCATCTCGTGATCTCGCTTCTTCTACTTTTTTTTTTTTCTAATTCACATATTATCTTCAAATTTAATGAGTAATGTTTGAGTTTAAATTCTTAAAACTCCAAATTACGCAAAACAAATCTCCAAATTAATGAATTGCTTACTCAATAAGAGTAAAATAAGAATCAATAAGTTTTAATTTAACAGCATCAGTCTAATGATTAGGACTATAATTTCTATTTAAGAATGATAAAAAATGAAAAATATTTTATTAGATTGAATTCATAAATATATATTTCATTTTTTTTATCATTTTTAAATAGAAAATTATCAAAATTGAACCAAAGTAAAAAAATGGAATCAAATCAAATTAAAATCACTCTATTTGGTTCCATTTGTTCATATTTAAGTTTCTTCATTTTGGTTCTCTATAAAAAATTTGGTTAGGTTATTAACGTTAGAAAAAAAATTAAATTGATTAAATCGAACTGACCGAAGTTTATATATAGTAATTGATTCTTATTTTTAAATAAAAGAAAATAAATTCTAGTTTATGATCATTTACTTTAATTTATAATAGTTGATAAAGTCATAAATTATAATAATTTATTCTAATTCATGTTAGCTAATTTTAATTTATAGTAATTGACAAAATTGTGATAATTGATTTTAGTTTATAGTATTTTATAAATTTAAAGTTATGATTACCAATTTCAGTTTATGATAACTATAGTAGTGATTAAGTAATAAATTATGCACATTATCATAATTTACGCTATTCTATTTTAGTTTATGGTAATTTATAGAGTTAAAATAATTGATTAGAACTTATATATTGTAATTCATAAAGTTATAAATATTGATTTTAATTTATGGTAATTAATAAAGTTATGGTATTGATTGATTCTCATTTATTATAATTGAAAATATATGATAATAATTATAATATATGTAAATTAAATTGGTAATATATTATTTATAAAACCGATTAAACCGAATTAATTTAAAATATTTCCATTCAATTAGTTTGATTGTAAATAAATCAATTTGGTTCGGTATATGCAATTTCAGTTCGGCTTGACCGAATGCACAAATCTCACTTGTGGGTTATATTCTTCTTTTGCATTAATCTATATGGTCCACAAATTAAGATGAAAGCAATGAAGTGACTTTGATTAACATAAGACTTTATGCAAAGTGAGTTTTGTCATTTTAATGATCAAAAGATACCCTCCATAAATAAATAAATAAAATCAATTGATTTATTTTGAGTGAGGGTAAATTTGTCTCTTAAATTTTTTTATCATGATTAATTCAGTTCATAAGTTAATTTTTTTAATTTAATTAATTGGCAACATTTAATTTACAGCTTACATATTCCATTCCTAAAAACACTTTAATCATTTTTTTTTAAACTACAGATATCATCAGTCAGTTAACTAAAATTACATGCCAAAACTAATATAGTTTGTACCAGATAGGATTTCAACGGCGACAAAATATTTTCTCATATATTTTAAGATAATTGCATATTTAGAGTTCGAAATAGAAATATATGATTAAACAGTAAAATATTCACGTTATCTTATTCACACCCTTATAGATAATTTAATCATTTTCTTTTTAATATATATATTATAATTTCAATAAAATTACTTTTGATAAATAAGTAATTATAAATTTTGGTTATTAAAATGTACTTTAGTTATATATATAAATATATAGAGGTAAAAAATCAATAACACCACTTCCTTATTATCTCAATCTCAATTAGGTTGGTGCTATCTTTGCATTTGTATCATGTACTTAGTTAGGTCGTTTAAAGTAATCAAATTAATTGAGGACAAAATTAGGGAATTAATGATTCACAATGCCTTCTCCTTTTCAAAAAAAAATGATTCACAATGCCTTTTATCAATATCAACACTTTCAGAATTGTGAGAGGCTAAGCATATTCAGTTTCCATTATATTTATCCAGTCATTATTATCTGCAAAGCATAATTTGAGACAATAATTATTCAATATATAAAAAGCTTAACCGATAAGTAGCACCCTGAATTTTTTATTTTTGTTTCAGTTTACTTCCTAAATCCATTTTTTAATCCAATTATTCTGAATGCCCCTTTTTGTATCAATTTACCTTCTCAAACATTTTAAAAAAAAAACATAACAAATAGTTATTTTATGCTAATATAGTTGTCAGAAGATGAATTGAAATTCAGGCAATCTTCCAGCTATCATATCAATATAAGATAACTATTTGTTAAGTTTTGAAATACTATTGAAGTAAATTAGTCTAAAAATAGTATTCAGAAAATAACTGGATCCAAAAACCGATTTGGGGAAATTAATCTTCAGTTTTTTCCTTATAAAAACAAAAAAACTTTTACGCAGCAAATAGATTTTTTAACTTTCCTTTTTTTATAATGTGCCTTCTATATAGCATGACAGCTCCAAACAGTATAGTCTCTAGAGACTAGAGTTTCAGTTTTTTTTTCTTTTTTAACTATTTAGTATTCTACAATTTAAAAATTACAAATTAATCTTCATTTACATTAGTTGGACAAACCTATTACAAAGACTGAAGTGTTTCATTCTAAATTTTAAAAGTATTTTATATTCAAAATTCAATACAAACACCTATAGTTAAAAGATAAGAAATTTCTATATATAATCTCATTTCACTTCTTTTAAGAGTCTAGACTTGGAGGCGGGTTCGGGGCGGATTTTTCCGACTCTGAAACTCTCACTACATCCCCGATAAAAAAAAATTTTTGTCCCTGTCTCCGCATCAGACGAGGATGGGGAGCCCCTATTTATATTATTTATTTTTTTATTTTTTTCAATATTTAATATTATTTTTTATTTTTATTATTTTAATTAATCAGTTAATTATATAATTTTTTAAATAAAAAATATTTTTCTACTTTAAATAAATGTTATATTTTTATTTTATTATTTTTAAATTTATTAATTATATTAAAAAAATACATAATTATGAATATATATAAAATATATAAATAAAATTATCGCGGAGGGGATCGAATATATTGTCCTCGCCTCGTCCCTAATACAAAAAATTCAGAAGCAAGACGGGACATAAAATAGAAGAAAAATATATTTCGTTCGGATCGGAATCGAAATAAACACAGCAAATCAGACTAAAATTGTCATCCTATCAAGACTCTAGAGTTTCATTTCATTAGTTGATAATTCTATAGCTGTTTTGCCTTCTAAAATTACTCTTTTTGCCCAAGAAAAGAATCACTTTTGGCCTAAATGTAAGAATCTTTCTTTACCCAAATTATATTTTTTAACTCCATATATAAATTAAAGGCATAATCTATGCCCAGTCTCTCAAATTTTTTTATTTTTCTTAAATTAACCCTTTAATCGTTTTTCAGTCTGAATTGCTTATTAAAAATTGTTTTTAGACTATATTATTATTTCAAAAATTTGAAAAACAACATATAATACCAAAATTTGCTAACGTAACAACTATAGTATAAATTAATACAATTTACTGTTACATCAGCAAATTGTAATGTGTTATGTCATTTTTTAAATTTCATATGTGGCTATATAGTCCAAAAACAATATTCACAAGACAAATATAATTAAAAAAACTGATTAAATAGACAATATGAGAAAAATAAATAAATTAAATAGATTACATGTAGTTTATACCTAAATTAAATTAATAGTCTTACACTATTTTATTAAAAAAAATAGTCAATTCAAATTAGTGATAATTATTGATATAGGAAGATATAATTAAAGAGTAATATTACATGTTTCAGCATTTTTTGTCTCAATCTATCTCAACTATCATAAAATACTTGTACAATATTCATTTATCCACTTGTGTTTATCTAACTTGGATTAAAAGTATATGTATTTTATATTAATTGAGATAAAAAAGTATTAAGACAAATAACATTTTTCTTTCGTATTAAATACTATGTGTGGGGGTATATGCCAAAAGCATATTAGCACTGTTAAATAAATTGTGATTATGAGTCATTTTGAGATGATAATTAGGGTGGGTCTCACAATTCGGTTTTTAGAGAAAAACCTGGATATGTGTTCTTTGATATGAAAACTATGAATTAATGTATTCATATGCTCAAATTAGAGAATGTATAAATAAAAATTGAAGATCAAAGTAAGCTCTTGCTAAGGAGATATAAAGAGAAAGTGAAAATAGGAGTTGTTTATCCCACATTAATAAAATGTAAATTTGAACTTGTATTTATATATTAAGATGCATTCTTACATGGGTAATAAAGTAGCATAGAATGCTTTTTCTCGCGCTCTCTGGCGCAGGGGGTGCAAATCTATGGTCCGCAATAAGCCAATGCGCAACCTGCATACACGAATATTGGCCCAAAATCTCATGGTCTACATCAAGCCCAATTTTTATATTTTTCCGTGTTGATACACTGTCAATGGTCTGACACGCCCGTGTGAATCCACACAGTTAGGCCTCTGACACACCTGTATTGTTGTGTTAAAGTGTATGCATGGCTAATCTACACTCCTGTGTAGATTGTATTCTAAATTAGTCTTTTGAACTTCTTATCTTTTAAAATTTTATTTTCTGATATTTCAAATATTAAGTTCTCAATTATTTGAGAGTTATAAAGACATTATTGACAAAATATAAAAGAGATTAATCACAATTAATCTCATGTCTTCTCTATCTAGTATAAATAGAAGTTTTGGCTTGTGTTGTAAAAAAATTTTTGAGAGTTGAGTTTAGCTCTTGTGGACAAAGTCTCTTTCTTCCATTTTTTTCTTCTTCTTAAGTGATAGAAAGTGTGACAAATACTCAATTCGCTCCAAGTAAATGTTGTATGTTCAACAACTATTTAAAATCTATTGTATCCTGGGAGACAAATGTCAGTTATCCTAAACACTGGTGGTAAGAAGTAAATTTATCTTAAGAACACTGTATGAAATACAAATATCAAATTTATTCTTCATTTCTCTTATCTTTTTATTTGAATATTGAATTAACAATTTCTTCTATTGTTCTCCTAGCATGATTCATGATAGGTGATCGCCTAAACAATCCCATTATATTGGTCATCTAATTGATCTTTATTAACATGCCATCCAGCCACTCATCTCCAAGCTACAAATATTCTTCCTAACTCTCATATTTAATAATATATATATATATATATTTACATTAATTAATAAAAATAAAATAATTAAATATATATTATTTTATAATTAGATTAATATACAAAATAATGCAGTAAATTAAATAAAAATTTCTTTATTTACTGCTTATACTATGTCTTTAATAATTTCGATATCATATAAGTTTAGTTAAGGAGATACCCTATAAATTAAATTGGTTTGTCAAAAAAAAAGTTTTTAACAATTAACCTAAGTTTGCTAAAAATTCAAATTAGCAATATATATATATATATATATATATATATATATATATATATATATTTGCTAAAAATTATAGATAATGAAATAGTGAAAAAATTCATAATACTAAAATTAATAATATAATAAATTGACTTAATGCCTGTAAAATTGATAATATTATAGTAACTAGAATATCTATAACTTTAAATATGCAACAAACTGATAATCATAATTTAATTTGTTATCTCTGTTATATCAAATATATTTTATCTGTCTAAATCGCTCATATAAAAATAAAACACTGCAATAAGACGATGAAAAACAAAACATTATAACAAAATAACAGAAAATCAAACGCCGTAATAAAATAACTAAATCATAAAAAATAAAATAAAAAATTTAGATTTTTATAGAATAACCACTTATTTTTAAAAAAAATATAAATAGGTGATTTCATGCTAAGAATGGTAAAAAAATTAACTCTCCTTACTTAACAAAAATAGAGTACTAGAAAAATAAACAAAAGAAAAGTAGGCTGTAATAAGATTTAATATTGATAACCATAAATATATATAATTATACAAAAGTAGGTCGTACCCCTTAAATCTTAGCGGTTATTTAACATGGAGGTAAAGTCTTAATTACATTGTTTCATTAGTGACAATAGATTATAATAATAGATAACTATTTAAAATGATTATAGAAAAAATATAGTTATTAACTTAAATTTAATTCAAGATCTTATATAATATGAATGCTAAATGAGAGAGCCTATTTTTATATTTTATTTTATTTTTTAGCCGTGCATATTTATTAGTGAAAACAAATAGGAATTTTAGAGAAATTCATTAACTAGTTGAAGTTATTTAAAAATAATAATAATTTGAAGTTGACAGTGACATCTCTGCAAAATGTGAAGAGGGAAAGTCAAAGGAAATGGACACTTGCGTCTTTTTTTTTTTTTCCAACTAAAAATGTTATTATTTGATCCACTTTACTTTACCAGCCTATTTATTTATTTTTTAATGCATATCAAATAAAATAGTATAAAATAATTCGAAGTATACAATATTATTATTTTTAATATAGGCTTTATGATATTAAAAATAGGGTATATATCATTCATAAAATAATAGAAAACGTAATAAATAAATTAAGACTCATTCTATAGTACATCTGGTATATCACTATTCAAAGTGTAACGAACGGTTTAGATCACAAAATATTCATTTAACGGTTGAAATTGCAAATCGATAAACAATTCATATAAAGTGTATGCTCATCCAACAATTGATATACAAGTGTATCGATATACAAGTGGACCATAGAACGACCAAAAATTAATAAATAATTTTTAAAAATGTAAATGTTTTAATGTTCACATTTAAAAGGAAAAGAAAAAAAGACTTTCAGTGTGAACTTTTGATTTTGGAGAACCAAGAATATATAATGTTAGATAAATAAATTGAAATGTCATTGTTAGAATGACAATTGCAAACTATATAAACCATCCAAATAATATTCCTTTTGGTAGCCAGCATGCAATATTATACTTTCAGAATCATGAACTCATTATTCCAATTTTTGTTTCTTAGAATCATTTTTATCATTTCTTCACTAATAACATTATATATATATATATATATATGCAATCAAACTATAAATTTCAAAAAGTATGCATTTCTCTTTTCTCAACCAAAGTCTGATGCTTCTTTTGACTTTCAACCCAAAACTTCACAACTCCATACAAAACAAGCATTTCTCTCTTTTTGTTAATTATTTGAAAAATGTTCTTTCTCTTACCTATTTTTGTATATCTTCTATCTAAACTATAAGTATTTTAATATAAATGAAATAAGATATATAGTACAAATTTTCATAATTTTTGATTTGTTTCTAAATATATTTAAGACATAATTAAAATATTAAATTACCCTTAAGTAATTAATTATTTGCGGAAAAAAGAGTTTTAAATAAGTAGTTGTATATGGAATAGATAACTTTAAACAAGGGTAGTTAATGTTAATAGATATATAAATGAAAAACGTCAAATATTTTGAAATTATTAATTTTAATCCAAAACCATCCGTTTCTAGATAAATGTTGTTTTTAAAGTTTTTATTTTTGTTTCAAAATGGTTGACCTTTCAATAAATATTACTCCCTCGATTTTATTATGATTAAAAAATTATTAATTAATTTTAAATTTTTAAAAAATAAATAATTAAAATTAAAGTATTTCTAATTTGATTTTAAAATTCTATATAATAGAAATTATTAATTAATTTTAAATTTTAAAAAAATAAATAATTAAAATTAAATTATTTCTAATTTGACTTTGAAATTTTATATAGTATTAATAACAATTGAAAATTAGAGTTTTAGATTTTCTTTAAAATATCGCTATATAAGAAAGAGGATAAATTTTTATATAGTTCAATTTACCATATTATTTATATATATATATATATATTGTATTCACATCAATTAATATAAATAAAATAATTGAATATATATTAATAAATAATTAGATTAATATATAAACAATATGATAGAGTGAATATATTTAAAAAAATTTCAAGAAAAAGAGTGATTAACTTTTATCTATTATATGTTTATTTAATAAATGATATAAGAAATACTTTCAAAAAAATAATTGACAAAAAAGATAATTATTTTATTTTTAAAATAGATAATGGTAATTGACAGAAATTTAATGACAATATAGCATTTTCGTTAAATTTTACATATATTCATTAATGGGTCAATCTACTAAATCGTATATCAAATTTGTATTATGAACCATTAGATAAATATTTTAAAATTTCAATTATTTATTATGTCTGGTATAAGACATATCTTATACTGGGCCGTCATTAAATAATATTGTGCAAAAACTTTAAACATATTTATTTAATAATAAAAGTGGTAACAGAATAATAATTATGATAAAATATTGAGATAACGAAAATGATTATTAATTGCAATTTATCACGATATGATAATTGGGTAGATGTTGGAGGTGTCGCATCTGAGAGGACAGGAGCAGAGCAGCAGAGGTCCAGCTGGCAAGAAGGACGCGCTAAATTTCAAGTGAGGACCCTACTTCACGTGCACTTCATGCCCCCATCAGTAATATGAGATGACGTAACGACACGTGTCTGATAATCAAAAGAAAATTACACGCGTCAAGATCATTGATCTTCCAAACAGGACCACTTTTGTCCTCTTTTCTAGAATCAGGTCATATTAACCTCTCCTCTTCGCGTCGCGACAAATTTCAGTTTTGATTACAAAATAATATATTTCATAATTCATACCATAAAATAAAATTCAATGTAAACCTATTTAAAAAAATAATTAATTTTCTGTATTATTTATTAAACTATGTTTATTTAATACATTTTATTATTAAATACACAAATATATTATATTTAATAATTTTAATATTAATACGTTTCCGTTATTTTTCATATGTCTATAGTGCGATAATTTTATTTTTTTCTTTTTAGTATGTACTATTTAAAGCAGTGGTATATAGAAAAAAAAAAGTAAGTAGATATAAGATTTTCAGTTTTATAAACTAAATTTTTTCCAATTTTTTAGATAATAAAAATAATCTTACCGTTATGAAGATGGAGAAATATTATTTTTTAAAAAAAATAATATATATAGTCGCCAACTGTCATAATATCTAAATCTTAATCTTTTTTTTTCTTATTTTTTTTCTCCAGCCACTATCATCTATAAATAAAAATAGTTAATTTTTTTATTATTGTTTACTTCAATTCACTCATATATACTTCTTTATCAATCCTTTCTATAAAATACATAGTTATTTCACGTATCTATAAGTTTATCTTACTCGTTTTGGTTTTTATGATTTTGTTACCATATTGCGATGTTTGATTTTATTTTTTTATTATGGTGTTTTGTTTTTATCATTTTATTGCTATATTTTTGTGTATAAATGATACAAACAGATAAAATATTTTCGATTCAATAGAGATAACAAATTATATTATAATTTTTAATATATTACAAAACTAGAATTATATGTATTTTAGTCACTATAATATTATCAAATTTGTAGATTTTGAGCCGATTAATTATACTATTAAATATAGTATTGTAAATTTTTTAATTATTTTATCCTCCATAATTTTTATTTCTTTTTATCACTAATTTGAATCAATAAAATTATATTTTTTCAAAAAAAAATTTTTAATATATTTTAATTAATGTGCTATATTATCTGTAAATTTGATATACCGGGACCCCGTTTGGTCCGCTAGCAGCTGCTAATTTTTTTTGTGGGTAGATGGCAGCAGTTGTTTTTATGTTACTGTAAGATTTTGTTATCCGACGTGGCGTCTGTCTACCATCCAAGCGACAAATGGCTTTCTCTGGAACGTCCACGTAATTGATTGTAGTTAACTTATCGGCTAAGAAAATTGGTACTGACTTTTTTCCCAAAAAGGAAAAAAACAAAACTGACTTTCTTTATATTTAGATAAATTATATAAAAAAAATTTTAATTTTACATTTAATCAGTTATTTTTAATTTTTAAAAAATTTGAATTTAATTATATATATTTTGAGTTTTATAATAAATATTCCGCTGGATTGTCTAGATTTCAGACGTTGTGATGACTTGAAAAATATTAAAATATTAAAAAATAATATGGCATACACAGTAGATCTGATGGAAAAAAAATTGATACATGCACAAAACTGACATCTTTTTGCACAATCAAAAATCCAATTTAAAATTTTTTGCACTTTAAACAGTCAATTTTAGATGTGTTTCTGTAACAATATTAAATTACAGCTATCTAGTATTGAGATTAAATTCGCAAAGTTTCCAAATAAAGAATTTTAAATTGGATTTGTTTTAGGGCAAATGGTCACATGACAATTTTTTTTCATATTAGATCTACTACGTATGCCACATTATTTTTTCCAGATTATTATCACGTAAGTTCAAAGTGAAGTCTAGTCCACCAAAAGTAAAATTTGTTACAAAACTTAAAATACATATAATTAAACTCAAATTTTTAAAAAATTAAATATAATTGTAATAAAATGTAAAGTTCATAAGTTTTTATATAATTTACTCTTATATTTAAAATCCAATATTTTTAGCCACTGAAAATTTAATTAGTATTTTTATTTGTAAAAATAGTAAGAGATTTTGTGTTTGAATTTTCTCATACTTAACATCTTTACAATATGTGAGTAGAAAAAATCATCTTTATTATCTTCTAATAAAAAATTCCAAAATGTTAAGAACTAGTTTCGTATTATATGGATAAATACTTCAGAAAATTTTTAAATAGTTGATCAAATATCTATGCATTCGTATTCTACATCACCGAATATAATAATTTTAGTAACTTAAAATTAGGCTTAAGTCATATTCAATCTTATAAAAATATTCATTTTTGTCATTCAGTTCCATGCAACTATTTTTTATCTACTTAATTACTTGAAGTCCTTTTTTTTATTCATCTTAATCCATATTTAATTTATAAAATATGCATAGAGTCTCCTATTACAAATATAACATAGAAAAATATTTAATTTTATCGATAACGTCATGTTAGCTGCCATATTAGCAACAATGAGCTATATATTCGATTTTATGAACTAAAAATGTGATAAAATAGATAAAAAATGAAATTCAAATGATTAAGTGGATCAAAAATCATTATAAATGACTAAATAACAAAAACTAATATTTTTGAAGAACTAAATATGACTTAAGCTTTGAAACTATTATTCTCTTAGTTCAATTCTATAGTTTAAGGTTTTTTTTTTATAAAAATTAAAGATACTATTTAATATATACAATTATATATATAATAATTATATTATTATTTTTTAGAAAAATTAAAACTAGTAATAATTATTATTCTAATAAAATTTATTTATATAATAATTAGAATGGAATGAAAAAATTATAATGAACAAAGTAAATAGACATAATTAAATTCAATTTATTTAGTCAAACGAATTTCTAAAAGCGAACAATGGTAACATAGAGATTATATTTTCCAACGCTCTCTATTTTTTTAACATATCCTTTGATTGGTGGATGATAAAAAAAATAAAGGAAAAAATATATTTTAAAAATTAACTATTCTCAATAACTAATTTAAAAATTAAAGAGTGTTGCTAGTAGAGATGAAAAAGTGTACAGTATTTATATCGTATTTTGATATATTCATAAAATATATAATAAATTAATTTTGGTTTAAAATTTAAATTATGATTCACTTAATAATGAATTAACACGATAAATTTAATACGATTAATCTAACAAATAAAATTAATATAATGTAATCTAGTTAATGTGTATATCAAGTTAAATATGTAAATACGACACAATACAAATTATTAACGGATTAAATATATATTTTTATATCAATTCAAAAACAATACAATAATTTTTATATTTTTATTAAATTAACACAATTATAATACTATAAATTTTAATTATAATCAGTAAATATCAATTCGTATAATTAATAATTGAAAAAGAACCAATGTGGTATGTCCGGGAAACGTGAACAGGACGTCTTAGTAAATTTAACCGCAGTAACAGTAGAATAATTAAAAATAGAATTTTTTTTTTATAAATAAAATAAAATACAAAGGCAACCTTATCCATTATTTAAGTTACCTGAAAACCTTTATAAAAGCAGATCGAAATCCTCTACTTCGACGAAACCAGAAACCAAAAACCAAAAACTAATCCATTTATAGATAAACAGAGAAAGAAAAAGGCAAAAAAAAAAAAAGAAAAGAAAAAAAAAGGGGGGAAGGAAGAGTGTTAATGGCGACCAGTAAGAGCTACTTTGGTAGACAGAGCTACCGATTCTTGTCAAGCGATCAGACCGTCCAAGCGCCGCCTCTCAAGCACGACGCCGCATTCGAACTCGACGAGTCCGATATTTACAGCAACTCAGTCGCAACTCGTTCGAACTCGCCCGATTTTCGAAAGGCTGTCTCCGGTTCGAGGTTGAACAAGAAATCGACGGCAGCGCCGGCGAGTAGAAGGGCGGAGTTAGGAGATAGAGCGGTCGGCGGGACGCCTTCCTCTCTTCCGGTGAATATACCGGACTGGTCAAAGATATTGAAAGATGAGTATAGGGAGAATCGACGGAGAGAGATCGACGATGATGATAATGAAGTGGACGGCGAGGACTGTTTTGATGGACTGAGAGTTCCGCCTCACGAGTTCTTGGCAAGGACGAGGATCGCATCGTTTTCTGTGCATGAAGGAGCAGGGAGGACTTTGAAAGGAAGGGATCTGAGTAGGGTAAGAAATGCAATTTGGGAAAAAACTGGGTTTCAAGATTAAAACTTTGAAGAAATTGAAGCGCTTTTTTGTTTGTTGTTGGATCATATCAGAAAATAAATTAACTGCCAGGATCTTATAGAGAAGATATAAAGGAATTTCATTGCTTAAGAGGAAATTATAGATGGGTATTTTTGTTTTTTTCTTTTTTTTCTTTTGGGGTTAATTATAAATTTTGATTATCACTTTTGTGCTGCTAACCTGTTGGAGATTGAATCAGAAATTGCAGAGAAATTTTCTGCTCTGTTTTTGAAGTCAATGGTATTAAATTGTATTTTATGTTTTCTGTTTTTTGAAGGCCTAACGAGGAAATTAGCTTTAAAATATACTATATTGCGTGCATTATCTTTCAATTTTAACTCAATCTAATGTAAAATTACATATATTTTTTAATTTTAAAGTTAGTGTAGTGCCTTTGAATTATATTTGAATTATATTTTATAAAGTGAGTTTGATTTATAATTTTAATTTAAAAAATTTAACATGTAAGAGATTTATTGGACAAATAATTTTAAAGTTTAATAATTTATTTTAATTTTAAAGTTTAATAATTTATTTATATTATAATTTATTGGCTAATTTAGATTTTAATCCTTTTAATATAAAGTCAGTAGTTTTGAAATATTACAATGGTTGACGAGGGAGATATAGAGGGTAATTTGGGATCAAAGGGTTGGTTCAATAATTGGCCAGGTTTAGGTTTTTGATTACTAAGTTTTAATCATGTGGGTGGGGTTGGCATGAAAGGAACTACGAAATTACAATAATTAATACTCCTGGTCCCTTCTCCATCCCATAAATATATTTATTCTATCCTAAAAAAAAAACTTAAACATAAGAGATTTCCAATATCTATATTTATTTATTTTGTTTATTATTGAACTTTTTCAAAGTTATTCTTTATATTTTTGTTTTTAATTTTATGTCCTTAATGTTTCAAATATGTGATGTAACAGAAATTTATAGATTATTATTTTTTACTACAATAAAAAATATGTTATAATAAAAATTTAAATTTTTTAAAAATAAAACAAAATAAAATCAAAATATAAGAAATAATTAAAAATTAAACTAAAAAAAATTAAAAATACAATTTATTTTTTAAAAACTTTTTTTTCTAAACATAGTGTCAAACATGATGCAAATGTAATTGTCATTTCTATTGATTTAACTGGTTGGAATAGCTGACCTTTTTTTTTTTATTAATTCATAAGTGTTTGATAAAGTTTTATAACTGTTTAATATTCCAAACAATAACTATGAATTAAAAAAATATATAAAATGAACTTTTTGTGAATAATATTCAAATTAATAAAAAAAATATCAATTATTTGATTTATATTTTCCCAATCCGTGTTGAAATTCGGGGACTCCTCCCTTACTCATAGACTCTATGATTCAATAATATCATTGCAAAACTTAATTATTATATTTAAAAATTTAAAATTATATATTGGGAAACACACACGAATAAAATCTATATGCATATCTCTATCTATGATTTAACACATACAATACTCAAATAGATTTATCACACACTGATACACTCAAATACAATACTAATAAATTAATAGAACAATTTCGAATTAGGGTACCTTATAATGCAATATATTACAATTTCAAAATTAATGTCAATATTTCTTTTTTTTTTTTTGTTTTTTAAAAAATATATATTTTTTGTTACTGTAATTTCAATTGGGTATATGAATATGTTCTTAATTTGAATTTTAGTTTTTATTTTGTTTATTAGAAAACTTAGTAGGCCGTGAGCTACACAATAAAAATAATCATATATATGCATTCATCATAAAATGATGTTAATTAAATTTTCATCAATATTGATGAATGATGATAAAAAAATTAAAACTCGAAATATTCCTAAATTCGATAAATACAAATATCAATCAAACCATATTAACCATAAAAGCAAAGGAGATAAGTTATAAGTGGATAAAAATATTTGGACACAAAAACCAATTGGATATGTTCCTGATATTATATGGGTTAGTGATGAGGGAACAATTTGGTACAAAGCTAATCTTTGATAATGGGGGTGTGGATAAGATTATTAATAATAAATCATTTATTTTTATAATTAACAATTAATTGGACGTTGGATCTGCTAAATTACATATTGTTTATGTGAATAATTACATATTTAATATTATTTCTTGTTTACAAAAATATTCTAAGTTTGAATTAGAAGCCTCACGTGAAATCCAGTTTCAAATTGGAAGAGCTGGAGGAAAAGAACTTACCTATCCTTTTTATTTTTTTTAAGGGGTTGTCAGTTTTTAGTATTGACGGTATTCTCCTCGTACTTATTTTTTCCTTTTATGCACCATAATATCATATACCTCATCATTTGCTAAAAATTTGAGATATGCGTAGGTATTTTTTATTATTATTTTTTGTTCTTTTATTACATTTTTGGTTTTGTATTATTTATAATAAAAATTTGTATTATCATTTATTGTGAGATTTTGTTTGTCTTCATATATCGTGGGGTGTGATACTTTTATGTTGGTACAATTATATATCTGGATGAAGATATTTCTGCCAATAATTATAAAGCTATAACTGTTTAAAAATAAAATGATTTCACAACTCGATCCATTAGAAATAATGACTACAATAATTATTTTTTTTCTATTGTATCAACGCTAAATCTTCATTGTTGTTATTAGAATAAATTATCAAATCCAAATTATTATTGGGTATATCACTTTATTTTTAGTTATAGATTTATACTGAATTATGAATGAATTATGTACTATTATTAAAAAAAATGGAAAAGCTGGCAATGTAATTATCTAATTAACAATTACATTTTGCCTTTTTAAGACGAAGTAACAAGCAATCATTCTCTTCGTTTTTTAATACAGAACATTTTTAAAATTTAGAAAGAAATACTTTATTTTTTTAATGGATATACTCGTATGAATCTAAATTATTCAATAATTGATAAATTGCTTTTCGATAATAATTCACAGTTGCTAAACACATAATTTTTTCAATAACAAAGACATAATTTTAGTGTTTTTTAATGGAAAAAAAAAGCCTAATTCATTAATTAACTTCAGAACTTAGCATGATTTTAGAATAATTTAAATTATTTTGCGGAATCATAATTACTGAGCCTAATTTTCAAGGTTTGATTAGGTAAGTAAAAATAGGTTAAAATTTAACAACTAGAAAAATTCATACTAGAGATTGAATAAGCACATGGTTCAAAAAAAAAAAAAAAAAAAAAAAGGAAGCAAATCTATTAATATATATAAAAGGTATAACACTGGTTACCGTACTCAGTACATTGTTCTGTCTTTTTGGCTCCCCTCACCCAAACGACATCGTATTCAATTACTGAGCACTTTGCCGTTTCAACCACTAGACCCCCATAATCCATTTCTTCAACTCGCAAATGTTTAATCTCTCTAGACTTGGAAACAATTCCAGAAGATACATCTCTCCCAACAACACAACCCATTTCTTCAATCTAAGTCTCATTTCTCAACATGATCTTTGTGGATTTCGTCATCCTCAGCAAAGAACTGTACGTCAAAAAATTAATCACTAAGTGTATAAAGCAACTTCAGAAAAAAATAGTAAGTTAAAACGCAATATTGTTTCTATCTGATCTAAGAAGCATAGACTTAATTTCCATATTTAGAACAAGCTCAAATAACGAAATTGACATTCGTATATAAGATAATAAAAACAAGCAAATCAAATCCTTTAGTTTCCAGATTTAGAGCTCTTGACACCCATAAGAAAAAAAGATACGGAAAAATAATGGCTCAGACAATAATGAATAATAGATCTAGATGAGTTCATGAAAAGAAGCAAATTGTGAACTCAAAGGTTTAAGATTTAGGGCTTTTAGGATTTTTTGACTATAAAGAAAAACAAAAAGAAATATGATATGAAAAGGATAAAGAGAACATTAGACATACTTAAGTTTGATAACAGAATTGAAGAGAGAAACGGTCTAACGAAAACATGAACAACATAGCTTTCATCGATAGTTTGTGGTTTTGTTGGGTACTTTTGCACACAAGAGAGAGCTACTCATGGTGTTCTCTTACAAACTCTCAAAATCTCTTATTATGAATTAGTACCATGGATTTTGCTATTTATCTTTAGGTTCTATTTTGATAAATTGAAAATTTTAGATAATTTTGCTATCGATTCTTAAATTTTTTTTATTAAGTTATTTTTTAATTTAATATTAGATAATTTTACTTATTTTACATTTTTGTCATTAAAATAATTAATGATAAAGATAAAAAAGAAAATGCAATTAATTAATCATATATTCATGAATTCAGTCAAAAACTAATTTTTCTATATAATATTTTATTATTAATTTAGTATATTAGTAAAATAATAAATTCCATCTAAAATCAAAAGTTCAATTTGATTGTACACAGAATTTGACTTATAGTTTAAGTAATAAATATAGTTTATTAATTAATTTATATTTCAATATAATATTAATAGACTTTATAGTTATACAATTTCAGCATCTATATCTATATTATATAATAAAAGGCAAGATTGGAATCACTACAACTGGTACATTGTGTTTTCATATTTGCTCCCATATACAAAATATCATACCACTTTTAACTCTTGTTCATTTACAGAAAACGACATCGTCTCACTTAAATCTCTCATCTTCCAGAACCAAATAACGTAGTTGCGCTTTCCTCCCTATCTTGCCGTTCTAGCAGCCTGCATCTTAGTTTGAATAATTTCTAAGGCAATTGTAGCGTCCCAGGAATAATCTCATTATACAAGCGGAAATGCCATAAAACTAATTACATAGATTTGTCTGAATTAAGACTTTTAAATTTTAACATTTTGATTATTACTATTTTTTATTTATCTATAAATCATATTAACTTAATCCACCTATTTATTTCTGATTAGGCATGTCATTCCCATTTACAGTCATACATTATCAATCTACATACATACATATTACTTGATTAAAATTTCCATAATAACTTATTTACATATAAACTATATCAAATTAAAACATGTTCTTTAAATTAAAACATGATTAAAACAAAAGTAAGAAATAACTGACCCACAATTTGGGTCTTCGATGTCAGCTCTGATATGGGCTTTGATTTCTTCTCTAATAACTATCTCTATCAATTTCAACATCTACTATCTTTGTGCTTCAATTCTTACGTGCAGAAAAATTACATGCTAAGTCATTTTCAGCTTAGTAATATATATAAGTATTTAAGGTCTAACACACAAATACACAAGTGCATGATATATATTTCATGCCAAGTGTCATAATAATCATGCATTATAAATCATGTCATGCCTAATTTATATAATCGAATTCATATTACACCATGTAATTATTTCTTACCTTATTCCTTAAGTCATTTAGAAAATTCCTATATTTCATTCAGCATAAAATTAATTACCATATTGCATTTCATAAATATTAGCCAAATTCTCATTCACGGGCTATCTGAATATAGCATGTAAAGTAGAAGTGCTCAAACTCGAGCTTCAGCCATCCTACTCATACTAAATCTCAAGTTGAGTGCGTTCAAATCCGAGCTTCAATCAACTTGGCTTAATAGGTAAATAATAACTAGCATCCTAGGATCAAGGGCGCTCAAACCCGAGCTTCAACCACCTTGTCCTTCATAGTCATATATAGTTTGGTACTATAGTTTTTCCCTTAATGATGCACCATCTATCTTACTTCTAGTCAACAAGTAGAGGAATTAGCCAATAATTTCGTAAATCATTTATTTCCAATATAAATACATATGCCATAATTAATGTATACCTGTTGATGATCATATTTTCAATATATTTCAAGTTCACAATCATGTAAACATACATATTTCATCATTTTAACATACAAGTCATGCAATTCTCATACAAGCACGTATTAGAACGAACCAAAATGTGTATATGTACAAACCTTTATATAGGTTTATAAAATCCAAGATGATGGAGCCCGTCTACTCCCATGGTTTCTCAACTTATTGTGAGCCTAATTTGAAAATATAATTGATTAATACATTGCTAGAATACTTATTCTTAATATGATTTAAATAAATAACTAAAGTTCTCCTAAGCGGTAATATGACCTTTTAAAACTTCTATCTCCATAACTTTGTTTATATTTGTCTATTATACGATTCTTATTTCTAATTAAATTTAACATATAATACCGTAACATATTAAAATTTCAGAATTTTTGGAATATTGCACAATTTTTAGTGTAATTTCAAAATTTGCCATATCTTCTACCTCTTATACAGTTTTAAGATACTATATTTAAATATTCATATTTTTTAACGTGTAAGTTATATTATTGTAAAACTTTGTAGACACTTAAAGAGGACATTTGGAATATTTTTCATGCTTATAACTTTTTCAAATTTGGTTTCTAAGGTCCTTAAATACTAGAGAATGTCTAATTGGTCCAACACAAAGTAATAACCCGACTAGTATCTCTTGTTATAATCATAACTCATAAAATATACAACCTTTTAAGATAAGGTTTCTACATAAATTTAGCTAAAATATGTGATTAAAACTTTCATTTGTTATAAAAAATCTGGGAATTATTATTAGCAATATTTTTAGACTTTTTTTATAATCAAAATAAAGTGAATTTTATTTTGATTTGTTTTATCAATTTTTTGTGATTTTTTTTTTGTTATTGATTCTCGAGAAGAGAGGAGCCATAGTGGTCTCCCCAGACCGCTTGGATCCCATTAGTGAATAGAAAGTTGGATCTATATTCGATCTCACCTGAATCGCCTCATCTATCCTCCTGAGGAGAAGTTTAGTTTCAATTTGAATTTTGGTTAATTCGGTCTATAAATAGCTCAAAAATAAGGACCAAGTTACTGAAGCTGCTCAGGTACAAAGAAATAGCTTAATCATAAAAATAACTATGATTCATTTCACTATAACTCAACCTACACAAAAGAGCTTAATATGTAGGATTGAAATTTTATAATTTGAGTTTCCTTTAATTCGACCTTTAGGATGATAAAAATAAACAAAAACCGGAGTGTCCTTTTAATACTCTTATATGAACCAGTCTCATTCAAATGAAAATTTTTCTTCATATACACGAAATCTAATAAAAACGCACAAGACATAAATGTATAAGTTTCATGTTTAACACCTCCAAATTCAGTCTCTATGACCATCGAAATAGGAGTACAAATTACTGTTTTAATACAACTCTAACAACTCTAAACAACATAAAAAGAATTGGGAGAAGATTACTTACAAAAAAATAAATTTATTTGGACTGATTTTGATATAAATATTGGGTGAAAGATTGAAGAAAAATGGTTGTTGTGTGGAAAGAAGAAGAAAGGAGATGAGGTTGGAAGAAATGGGTAAACATTAATTTGTATAAATCAACAAAACTAATCCCCTCCTAAGCCACCTTAAATTTCCGTCCACCATATCTTTCTTTTTTTAAAAAAAAATTATTATTTATTTATTTATTTTTTCTTCTTTTTTTCATTTTCTTTTTATTTTTATTTTTATGAAATTTTATTTTTAATGCTTCTTATGGAGTTTCTAAGTATATTATTCACACACTTATTATAACTAAATTCTACTTAGTGAGCATTACAACATTCCTCCTTAAAACTATATTTTGGCCTAAACTCACTTTATCGGTTCCTAATATCAAATAATTTCAAAAAAAAAAAGAGGAGAATTAGAACTCAATTCAAGCAAGAGAAAGAAGGGAAAAGGACACCAAAGAAATCATAACTGTAATATCATCCTCATGGCAATAAAGGGAAGTAAGATTACTTTTTTTTTTTATTTAATTTTCCAAGCTGTAACTAAACTCCTTGATCCATCGGTTCTTTTGCTTAATTCTCGAAACGAATGACCATTTTTCTGCTCTTTACACCATGAAACCTTCATGCAAGTGTTATTCCATTATCTCCTAACTATTGAAGAGCCTTCCCATTATTTAGCTTTTTATTTATTTACTTTGGTTCTCACTAAAAGAATAGGAGAAGTCGACATCTTCAAGTAATATTTGTGCTTTCAGAAGTATTTGGTAACCGAGAATTTAAGAAAAAACACAAAGAAAAATGGAGAAAAGTGGGACGGTTATAGAATGGGAAATGAAAGATAAATTGACTTGAGAAAAATTTGTTCTTTCTTTTTTTGAAAGAAATGGATCCACCATCTTATATTTGTACTTAGATTAAAATGCAATTAGAGTGCATGCAGGACATGTGTCCACATGCATGCTTGATTTAGAGATAGCTTAGATTATTTTAATGTAATTAATTCTTATCATTTATTATTTTCCAAAATTCCTATTTGATTCTTCAATATTTCTCTTTCCAAATTAAACTGCACATTAGTTTTAGTTTCTTCAATTTCAAATATCAAACTAAATTTTTTTCAATAATTACATATATCAATATTCGTATTATAATTTATCCTACATAGTAATGTTTTTTGGTATCGCGATTTGCATACTGGAACAAAAAATATATATTTTTACAATTTAATCTAATTTTGTTTGTTTTGCTCAGTTATTTAGAATTAGATATCCTTATTTTCTTTTTTGTTATTTAATAAAATAGTTATATTTTTTAATAATATTTTCTTATGATATTGAATGCTATATACTACTTTTACTATATGTTACAATTTAAATTTTATTTTCCGACTCAATGACAACATACTAGTAGCATATAAGAATATTGGATTAAATGAGTGATAGAAAATCAAAGATAACATGAAGAAAATTTAATAAGAGTTTGTAATTATGGTGAAGTTTACTCTGAAATTAATAAATCATTTTAGAATAAAGATGAATTCACATTCCTAATGACAAGATTAAAGTATTTCTAGCCAACTTATTAATCAGTCATTTTGAATTTTTTCGAGTTTAGATATTTTTTTAAATGAAATGGATTGGGTAGAAAAACAATTATGAGTCAAATATCACATAGCATCCATAAAAATATATATTTTGTTTTTCAAATTTTTTATTAGAATTTCAATTGTAATTTTACTGGTAATTACTAATTTCGGCAATCAAAGAAAAAAAAATCTTACTACAATAAAATTGAATAATTTGATCTCAAATTAAAAAAAAGTTATATATTAATTAGGTTTAAAATTTTAAATTCAAAACAAAGTCACAAGGCCTAAAATAATGTTTGATAAAGGCAGACACAAAAAAAAGGAAAAAGAAAATTGGTACTAAAATAGATGATTGGATCTTTATTTACATGCCAATCAAACTTTTGAGGCACTTCTAAATTAAACTACTTTTGGATTTTTTTTTCTTTTTTTTTTTTCAAATCAAAATTTGAAATTATATAAAGTATAAACAGCAATTTTTCTTCTTTCTTTTTTTGAAAAAAAAGTGAGGACACTCTTTATTATTATTATAGTGGCCTGGTCTAAGTTAAGGAAGAAAAAAAAAAGTCTAACTATGAAAAATAAATAGATAGAAATATAAGTTTAGAGTATAAAAATAAATTTTTAACATTTTTTTGAGAAATAAATCTTAAAAATTATTTTATATATTTTAAAAAGTCAAATGGATTATTTAAATTATTATTATTATTTGAACAAAATGGAAATATCAGAAGCAATATAGACTTGTTAGATTCATAGTTATTTTTCCAAGTAGGGTCCAAGTACAGCTGATAATTTAGGATACGATACTATTAAACAATACGAAATGATACAGATTTAGATAAATATGGATTTGAACTTAATAAATATGAATCATAACCGTGTCATAAACGAATTTTACCTGCTTAACCTGTTAAGACAAAATTAAACACGATTATAATATTTTAAATATTTATAATATATTTTTATATATAATAAATTGATAATAAATTATGTTAAAATTAATTGTATTAGTATATTTTATATATAAATAAGTATTATATATCATTATTTTTATAATTATATTAATATTCATGTATAATTGTGTCTCGTGTTATGTATGTATGCACATATAAACATGTTTAGTTGATCTTGTCAAATAATTTCGTGTAGTATAACGAGTATACAAGACACGATACAATTAGATACAATATGAAATAAAATACGATATGAAATAAGATACGATCGTATTAGACACTGATTGCCAGCTCTTGCTCCAAGATAATGAAGGTTCGTTGACCATTTTTATCATGTGAGAGTTTTTAGTTTGTCGTTTAATAAATATTCAGCTGTCGTTTTCTCAGTTTTTCCTTTTTGGAAAACTGAGTCCTACGTGTCGTTATATTCTCGCTTTATAGCGACATGGGAATATGGAAGTGTCGTTTAGGTTGCTTTTTTTTTTTAATTAAAAAAAAATTTTATACAATTTCAAAATTAGACACTTGAAAGGATTTTTTTGGAATTTACTCATTTTTAGCCTATGCAACTACATAAGACAATTTCACGTTTATACCCAAAATCCAATTAATATCATATTTTAAACTTACACTATAATTTATATTTCTTTAAAAATTATCCTTTTCTAAACATTATAAGATTATAATATATTCTTTGAAAAAAATATATTAAGTATTATTTATCTAATATATATATGTCAAGATTCAAAGTGAATTTTATTTTTAACGGATATAGGGAATGTTATTTTATTTTTTAGATTATAAATTATAATTGACTTAGAAAACCTATTTTTGATTACTCTTCTCAAATAATAGTATACATTTGTTGTTTTTTTATATAGATTAAGAAATTAAATTAATATAGTTAGAAAAATAATTTTTACTTGTATTTGTTTTATCATAATCCCATATTAGTCGATAGAGGAGTAATTTGATTAATATTCTCACATGTAAAAATGTGAAAGGTATCAATTCGAATCATGTCATCATCTATTGGTGTGATTTTAACACTTTTATATAATATGTAAAAGGACGGACGGATGACTACCTCATTTTATATAGCCTACTATCTTTGGAATCTCATAATGAACAAAAAAAATTGTGACTTATTGAACTTTTTAATGAAAAAAATATTGTCTCATTATTTAAAAAATATATTAAAAATTAATAAATATGAATTCAAATTAATTGACAATAAGTCATTAAATATAGGCATATTTTAAAAAATAACAAATAATTATCATATTTGGATGAATAGAGGTTAATAATAACTGATAAAGTGGGTTACATAATATTAAATTATCAATAGTTTATTAAATTTTTTTTGGACTGAAAATTAGTAATTAATTAGTTAATCACTTATTATTAATTCATTCAGGTAGAACAAAATTTGAATGAATTACACAGATAATACTTTAATTGTTTAACTCGTAACAATTCAGTACCTAAATTATTATTTGTAACAAAAAAAACTATTTAAATTTTAATTTTGTAATATAAAACTATATTTCTCGAACTATGTTAAATTATCTATTAGAATGTTGGTTCACATCAGCAAAAAAATAATTCACATAAAAATTTTATGTGTACAAATAAGGGCCACAAAAATTTTTTCACTTTTTTCCATTTTCTCTCACTTTCCCTTCATCCAAACAAAAGCAAACACATTCCGAAAAATAATAATTTCTTCTAATTTTTGCAGCCAAAGACAACGGTTTGAGATAGAGAGAGATGAATTTGGGGAAATAAAAAGAAGAGAAAGGAAAATAACAGCAACCCAGAAAATTTCACCATGAATATTCGTAATAATCATCAATTTATGATTTTGTTTTTGATTCTATTGACATTGGCCATATCATCATTCTCATCAACTAGTTTCCAATTCACTCTAACGTTATTGGCAAATGGGATAATACCAATCCCACCAGCAATACAACAGGAAAAACCAGCTAAGAATGGGGCAATTGGAATTGTTATCGGGTTTTGCATTCTTCTTATATTGACACAGGGTGAAACATTTAGCCGATTCTCATAAGCTTATTGGTAGATATTTTCAAAGATTTTATTAAATAATTTTAATAAAATAAAAATATAATTAAAATGACTTTTTTTAGAATGAAAAAATATTTTATAATTTTACTGCAATAAAAATAAATTTCAGTTAACATACATAAAAATTAATCCAAAATTCTACGAAGATAATAGGCTCACTTAGGTCCGAAAAATTGGAACGGCAGTGTTTCAAACATTTCTGTAATCAGTACTTACTAGTCAGATAAGACTGCTCTCCCTAATCAGATTTGTGTTGCGGCAATGGCCATGGTCACAACGGCAGATAAGATGAAAAAGGAATGGAAGTGCGAAGAACTAAGCTTTTTGGTCATTTATGCCATTGCTTTCTACACTATTATCATCCATCGATCCCTTCGACTCACACAATACTCACTTTTTGGTTTCCCTAATTTTCAAATTTCTTGTTCTTACGGGTTTTCTGTTCCACAAATCATCAAGTAGAGCTTCATGGTTTGTGCCTTGGATGGCTTTTACCACCTTGTCTCAATGTAATCAATTCGATTAGTTTTTAGTTTTTTGGTAAAAAATTAATTTTTAGTTTTGTTCATTATTGATGTTAGCTTTAGCCATTTTTTAATTAATTATGATGAAAATGGACCTATGTGATGAGGAGATATTTCCTTCATGGTCTTTCGCACAAGCTGAAATGGTTCTACTTATTTTTTCACTGTAAAAATATTTTTATTCATGGGTTATTATTGATTATAAATTAATTTTATACATATATACATATATATATATATATATATAGATTAAAAAAACTATGTAATGAAGAGAATGAAAAAAGTATCTTTACATATATATTGGAATAAGGATTCAACATCAACTTCTTTAAGATTTATATCATACTGATCATGAATCTATTGAATAAGCTGAATTGCTTGTTTGAGTCTATTAGAACATTATTTTGCAAAATGTCCCTTCTTACCACAAAGATAGCAGTGATCCGTCTTTTTATGCATTTTCTGCTTTCTCCTGAAGAACTTGAATTTTTTCTTTTTGTGAGAAAAGGAATAAGACTTTTTGTACTTCTTGAAATGTTTCTTTTTCTTACAATACTTGCAATCACAGTCTTTTGATTTGACACACTTGATTTGGAGATTTGGTATGTGACATAAGGAATCAATGTCTTTCTTGTTAAACTAATGAAGAGCTTCTTTAACTTACTTTCTTGTTGCACATAGTTCTTCTAGGACCATAAGCTTCTTTTGATATATTTGAGACAAAGATAAGTCTCGAAAACTGATTCCTTGTTTGCGGAAGTACCTGAGAGTTGCATCATCTAACTCTTCTGATACAGAAGAGATGAATTGTTGCTTTAAAATAACATCTCCAACTCCCAATTGATAATATCTTAAGCAAATCTGCTGATAATGGTTGTCCAGTTCTTTTCTCTTTAAAGAACAATAGTTTAACTGAAAGAACTCTATATGAACTGTTTCTACGAGATCTGCAGATCTACCAATAAATTCATTTTCAATGTGCCACAAAACATTAACAAGAGAATTAATTCGGTGAAACTGCATCTTATTATATTTAGGAGTTCGCAACCACCATTCTTTCAAACTTCTAACAAATTTGGTGGTGAGTTCTTGGAGAATACAGGGATAGAAGTCCTTACTTGTTGTTTTGTTTCCATCCAAGCCAATATTTCCAAAAGGCGATTTCATAGTTAATGATAAAGAACATAATCCATTGAAAACCACAGACCATTGATAGGTTTTGCTTTACTTTCTTTTGGAGGGACTCTTGTAGGACCAGTAGTCTCATCCTTAGATAGTTCCGTGAAATAAGCTTCTATAGGATTGGCAGCCATAGAAAACCCAATAGAGGCTGGCTCAGTTGGACCAGCTGGACTTGCCATTTTTTTGAATGGAACTGTGGTAGTGGATTCAGTAGTGCTAGTAAAGGAAGAAATGGTCTCAGTAGAGGGAAATATGGAGGAACTAGTTCCAGATTCAAAGACTGAATCTAAAGTATCTTGCACATCATCAGAAGTGGTATCACTAGGATAGTATTGGGTAAAGATATCTGATTCATTTTGATAGAGTTCTTAGGCCATGTATTGGAAAGGATCTTGAGAATCTGGATAAAACTAGCTAGGAGGTTGGATTTAGGTTCTTTTCTAGATCTGTGAGGTGTTGAAGGTGAAGTAGTGGCATGTACGGGTTGAACAGAAGGAGCATAAGCAATTTGCTTCTTTTTTGGTGGCATAGTCTTGTGAAGTTATGCACAAAGCATTTTCTAGAAGTTTTCATGTTGAAAGAGGATTGGGTCAACATTAGAACTGACAGGGGTAAAGGATACAGTGGTTTCTAGTAAGTTGAGAGTACTGGTAAAGGCAAAAGGGTTAAATGGGGTTTTGACATGCAAATCTCTTTCTACCTGAGACAATTGTTGTTTCAACTTAGTAATTTCTTCTTGTTTCTATTGAAAGGTCGAGCTAGAAACCTGATTTCTTATCATTTGCATCAGATCATTATGGAGAGCCATAATATATTTTTGCAACTTGATCAGGAATTCTTGCTGAAAATTGAACTGATTTATCATAGAGGCCTCAAGTAGATTTACTTTGGTCAAAACATTATCTACTTTAGTTTCAATTCTCCTTAAAGTAGAATTCTGGGTCAAAGCATTTTCAGTCTACCAATTAAGTACAGACTCTCCAATTGTAATTTCTCTTGATCTCCCTGGGGCATTTGGTCTTGGAGAATGCACATACAGAGTCCTTTTGACATTTTTGATTGGATCTATTATATTCTCTTGTAGAGAGGGAAAATCATCTCCAGCTAGTTGAAACATACAAATTGGAGGAACAAGGATAGGTTAAGGAGGAAGAGGAGCAACCTTGAGGATCCAATGAGACTCATGCTTCTTAAGCCATTTTAGACTCTTGTTGTAGATTAGAAGAGAAGGAGCATAAGCTGGAGGCTCGGGAGGCTGTGGAGGCTCCTATGGATGTTCATCTCAATCGGGATGGGTTGGTGTTGGCATCTTAGTTCTAAAAGACGGTGATTCAGAATAGTGCATAACATAATCATACTTTTCAAATGGTTATCCTAACAGCGCAACAGATGAATCATGATCATTAAATTTTTTTCTCATGACTTTATCAGAACTCGAACGGGTTTTCTTCTTCTTCTTAGAATAATCATCATCAATTTCATAAATAATATCCTGTTGACAATCTTCACATTGACAATCCATAACTAGGACTTTATGATCTCCATGAAACATAAAATAAACAGGCTTTCCAGCTAAATTAAGACCAATAACTTGCAAATTTTCTTCCAGAGGGACTGGTTCAATAATAAATTGAGTTACAAACATAGAAGTGCTGGAGTTAGATTCCGAATTCTTCATAAATTTTGTTTCTTCAATACCATCAACCTTTCTTATAATACAAGATTCTAGATTCTGAACAAGCTAAGATGTGCTATGAATTTTCTTTTAGTTTGTTACCTAAGTGTCTGGTAACAACTTAACCAATTCATCTCGAGAGATTTGTCTGGGAATATGCACGCAAGTTGGAACATGTTGTGCATCTACTACAATGAATAAAGCATCATTTGAGATAAGAGCTGAAAGATCTAAAGCATGATTCTAGACTCTGTAAATTAGCTGATAATGAAAAGTAGCAGACATAATCTGGGGAGCACCAGTAATTTGGACTTGAATCTTGAGTGCTGAGAGCATATGTGGATCTTCAAGAAATAAGTTAAAATTGGGATAAAAGGTAAATAACACTGTTCTAGCTTTAAGAGAGATTTCAATAGTACCAATAACAACATATTGATACTGGAGATATCTGATGCCCAGTAAAGCTATTCGGGGGGAAGACTGGTAATCCTTTCATTCCATGATAGGAAATGGCAAGACGAATAGCACTAAAATGAAGGTGAGAGAAACCCTCTTTTTTCCACTAAGGTTGAAATTCTGGAGGAATTTCTAAAGAGATGAATTGTTCTTCTTCTGTGGCTTTAATTGTACAATGGTCAAAGGAGGAAGATTGGACATACTCTTTGAATGACTTATTTGGTTTTTGAACAAGAGACTTGAAATGTGTGTTTTTCAAGTAGTCTTTGAACGGCTGTAAATACCATAGGGACTGAGAAAAAGAAACTCAAAAATCAGGGTTTTCTTTTCATCTGGTATATGATGAAGTTCATAAAGAAAATTTATTTTGCTTCCAAAGGTAGTTTTAAAAGAGGAGGAAGGGGAAAGAGAAATAGGAGCAAAGACTGTATTGATAAGCGTAGAGTTAGTTTCCATGAGTATGAAACTTCTTTGACCGTGAATCTAAACATAACTATATTCAAAGATGAGGATGCATGATATCTAGTTATTTAGATATTTATTACATAACTGTAAAGTCACGAGGACCGTAAGGTCATGACCCCTATATGTTTCTCTAGATTCTAGTCTTGGCAATATAATTTAGGCAGTTAAGTGGAGAAACTAAATGGAAGAATAACAGAATTTATTATTATTTTATTATTCAAAAATAGGTAAATAAAGTACGGAATAATATCTTTGTTGTTCTATATTTTATTGAAAATTTTATTTATGATGCTAAAATTTTTATAATTGTGGTTATTGATTTTATTAATTATTGTCATAAAGTATGCACCACTAAATATAAGCTTAGCGTAGGAGCTTCTTTTCTCTCGTACAGGTTATAGATCAAAGGAAGTTGAGTGCTTGAGTGCATGATTACATCCATAGCCGCATAACTAGTGTAATCCATCAGAGCAGCGTAACAAATATAACCACCCGTTCGGATTGGTGCTATTTTGTAATTTATATATACATTATTTCGTGAAACAATCATTGTATAAATAATATGAGTTAAATATTTTAAGACTTAAATTTTGGTACAAATTATAAAAATAACATATCATTTTATGTATATTCTGTAAAAAATTTAAATATAATATTGAGTGGATTGTCAATATAAAATTATTAATTGTGAAACATATTAATATTAGTATTTGGATATGTATAGTGAGATAGTCAGGATATGACATCAGCTTGCTCGCCTATTATTAGACGGTAAGGGAGTGTCAATTGTTTTTGGTTATGTATTCTTATTTTCCTCCATAATATTAATTGCTACATTATAAGTAAAGATGTCGATAACTATTTTCTTTTGGTTCTATTTTTTTCTGTAACAATATAACTTATTGAGATCTCTTCATTATTATCATTTTCATGTACCTGAATCTCTTATAGATATTTATTTGTTATATCATTAGACTCTTTAGGAATTTCTGCCTCCTCAATTAAATCATCTTGTTGACTAGCTCAATTTCTTTTTCTAAGAAGTTTATCTTTGGAACCAATTAGTTTGTCACGCTTCAGGTGTGCTTTAGACTCATTAGCTGTAACAAGTTATCCTACGAGGACATTAATTCGAGCATAAGCATTTGTAGCTGGTATATATGATTCAGTCACTTTTTTAAGGTCAGTAAATGTATCAGACAATTGATTTACCAAATTTTATAAATATAGTATTCTTTATTCTTCTTACTCACATTGATTAGTATGATGATTTAGATGTATTAAGATACATTCCACATAATTTCATGATCCAGTTGATTTATTTCTCCTCCTAATGTCAGAAAAATTGTCTCATTAAAATGATGATCCACATACCGTACTGTAAATAAATTATCAGTCAATGGTTTAAGATATTTAATGATAGAAGGAGATTTAAATCCCATATATATTCCCAACCTTCTTTGAGGTTCTATTTTAATGCATTGTAAACTCTACATCCAAAAATTTTTAAATGAGAAATATTTGGCTCCTAACCATATGCCAATTGTAATGAAGAGAACTTATGATATGATGTTGGTCTAATGTGTGTCCCAAAACTGAGATATGAAGTTTTGTTCTCATTAATAATGATATTGCTATTAATTAGAGACATTTAATAAATAATTCTACAAGATCATTTTGTGTATGAATATAGACAATTGATCTTTCAACAATTATTCCAACTGACATACAATAATCAATAAAAGCTTGAAATATAAATTTACCTGTATTATCAAGACAAATAGACTTGATTGAATAATCTGAAAATTTTGCATATAATTTAATTATTTGAGCAAGTAATCTTGCAAACGCTAGGTTGCGAGTTGATAATAAGTACACATATTAATTAGATGTGTTTAATAAATAATTATGTAAGATCATTTTGTATATGAATATAGACAACTGGTCTTTCAACAATTATCCCAATTGACATACAATAATCAATAAAAGATTGGGATGTAAATTCACATGTACTATCAAGACGTATAGATTTGATTGAATAATCTGGAAATTGTGCATGTAATTTAATTATTTGAGCAAGTAATCTTGTAAACGCTAGATTATAAGTTGATAATAAGTACACATATGATTATCGTGTAAATATATCTATCATTTCTATAAAATATTTAAATATTTCACATGGTGGATTAATGAGTCCACGTATATCACCTTGAATTCTTTCAAAAAATGTAGAAGATTATAATCTGACTTTTGCTAATGAATGTTGAATACTCAATTTGCCTTAAGAACAAGCATCACATGATAATTCATTGAATTGAATAATTTTATAGTTCTTTAAAGGATGCTCATTCAAATTCTTAATTATTCTATACATCATAGTTGACCTGGGATGACCCAACTGGTAATGCCGAATAGTAAAAATATTTCTATTAATGAACTTTCCGATTCATTATTGCATGTATTTCGATTACACTTATTCTGATGTAATACAAACCATAATATAAAGCGAATAACCTTTCCAAAAATTTTTTTTTCATTTGAGACTATTAATATGATATAAAAATATTTTGCACTTTTGTGATTATAAGTCTCAATATGGTACCCATTATGATGTATATCTTTAAAACTTAGCAGATTCATATTTGATTTAGTTGATAATAAAACATTATCAATCATGAATCTTGTTCCTTTATTTAACATGATATATGTTCTTCCGGATCCTTGTATCAAGTCTGCTGAATCTGATATTGTAGTAATATTTGTTTTCATCATAGTCAAATTAGAAAAATATTTTTTGTATCTCAATATAGTATCCGCCATTGCACTGTCTACTAAACATATATTTTCGTCATTGTTCTTGAAAGTTCTTGATGAGTGAGTAACATCCATATTTCTTTAAAAAAAATAAATTGCAATATGTAATTATAAAAAAAATATAATATACTACTTGATCACACAAATTTAAAAAGATAATAATTTAAAAATAATATAATTAAATAAATTAAAATATTGTATATAAGCACAAATAAATAAAAATTTATTATAAATTTTTTCATTATATGGATGCTTTATTTATTTTATTTATTATTTTGAACATTTTTAAAAATTAATCTTCTCATTATCTTATTTAAAAAATGTGTAATATATAAGTGCGTTTTGCCCAATTATTTAAAAATAAATCATCATCTTGATATGCAAAGTTTGTTTTTGCATACTTTATTTTCTCGTTTAGAAATTATTGATATAAATCAACTAAATTTTTTTGTGTGTACTTCAGGTATATATTCAATTAACTAAATATTAAAATTATTCCAAATATTCGGTGTAGTTTAAGTACATATTCAATTAACAAAATATTCAAATTGTTTAAAAGAACAAAAAGATCTTTTATTGTGAAATAATTATATTTTAATTTCTCATTAAAATAATGATGAAAGAAAATTTAGGTCATAGCCTTATCTTATTAAATTTCATATTTCCTTTTTTGATAGTATTACCAATACCATTCACGTTTAAATAAATTTTACCATCCAATATTTATGACAAAATATTACTTTTTTTTTTTACTCGTGTAAGCTTTGTCATTAACATTATGATAAAAATAAAATATTAATCAAATTATAAATAATAGCATGTAATTCTAGTCATCTTATTGAATAGTATGCTATGATTATGTTTATATCAAATTTAATAGTCCATATAAATAAATCAATTATAACATTAATGCTAAATAATATATTATCGCTAATAATTTATAATATTAATCAATATTCATATCTCTTCATATATAGATATGTTTAATGAGTATTTATAAATGATAACATGTTTATAAATTACAAATCATTACGTTTCAAAAAAAATTACAAATAATTAATTAAATAATCTCATAAATATATATTTAAATAATTATAATTATAAGGTGCATAATATACATATATTCTAATATACATAATATCATTTTAATTAATAAATCTCATTTAACAAAAACTCCGTAAAATAATCTATTTAACAATTCACTAGAATGCTCATCGATGCCAACCGGTATGTTCATGAACATTTTCACATATATTTTCTTGTTACCTGTCCAATTTAGCCCAACATTTCAAATTCCAATCCCAACTTTCGGAAATTAAAATTTCCAAATCTATGGGTTTTTATTTGATTTGTCAATCACATAAACATAATAAAAAAAAAATGAGTTTATATGATCATACAGAAGAAATTTCCAAAACGCCCTCAAGCTTACCGGTTACCAAAACTTTCAACCATGTGTGCATATGCATGAATTTTCAACTAATATAATAGGTACTTCATTCATTAGCAAAGAACATATTATACGGAAAAAAATAATAAAAGAAACTATGATCATAGATATAAAATATATTTAATTTATATAAAATTTTCTCATGATTATAGATATAAAATATAATAAAAATTAAAAATTAAATTTATTTACTATTATCAATTGTAGTAGATAAGAATTATGAACATAATCTACCTTATTATCTTGTAAAGATAATTCATGTTAATAACGTGTTATAAATAATAGACTAAAGAAATTATTTAATGAAATAGAGTAATGGTAGAAATGAGAAAGAAATAAAAGAATGAAGAAAGTATCTTCACATATATATTGTTCTTTCAACATACACCTATTTATAGGCTTACAAGAGTGAATGAGTTGCAAAATTAAATCACACAATTAAATTAGAAAATTAAAGAGTGAGAGGTTAAGAATAAATAATTTTGGGAGTTATGACATTCATTCAATAACAATATTTACAACAATATATATTATAATTATTTATAGTTTTCACAATAACTGGTCAATCGCATTATAGACTGTATAAAAACTGAAATATTTCAAATTAATTGTACAACAATACTTCAGCAATTAATGTGATACCGATAATATAACAATAAATTTATTAATATATTATGTTAATATTTATATTTTGCTTATATGAAAGCTATATGTATATCACATGTATATATAATAATATTTGACAGTTTCAAAAATTAAATTTAATAAAATGCAACAAATATTGTGTTCTTCAAATTATATATAAATTTGAAATAAAATACAAAATTACAAAGAGAAATTTGAATTATATGATAGTCATATATGCAGTATATATTTTTATATATTTATGTATAGTTTAGAATTATTAAATGTACAGTAAAAGTATGTGATACTTATATATACGTTATATACTATAATTAATTACTATCTCTAATTATTATTATTGTAAAAAAAGTAACAAATGAATATTTGTGACTCACCAATCACATGCGATCCTTATTATTATTATTATTGAGTAGCTTCATCTCCACTAATAAAAAAATTTCTGACAACGATTGAATGATGATCGGAAGACACTAACATATTTCTTATAATGTGAGAAAAGTTTCGTAGTTTAAAAGTAATAAAAAATGTGTAGATTTATAAGATTCCGTCATGGCTCCGATGAATGAACTATTATCTAATCAACTATCAAACGGTAGTGCCCGAAGATCAAATTGTCCAGTTCAAATATTTTATACTTACAGTGTTAGATTTGAAAAAAAAAACTATTAAATATAAAAAATATAAGGGGCAGACTTATACCCTATTTTTTTTTATTGTTGTTTCCATTCCAGTTAAATTTTGGAAAAATTAATCACTTGAATGATGAGAAGGTGAAAAACTAATTGATACTTGAATTTCATAAAGATTGAATGTCGTTTAGACGATGATTGAAATTGCCGTAATGTAGGGATAACTAACGAAAGGAGGAGAAGAAATAGAAAGAGAAGAGAGAAGACATGATATATTTGAAAATAAAGAAAACTAGAGCCTAATTTTGGGTTTAATGAAAATTGATCTTATTTAGGTAATTAAGTTTTTTAAGTCGGTAGTATGAGTTTTTTCTCTATTAACTTCACCCTTGAGATGTGAGCCCGAAAATTTTACTATTCCGTCGTCTGGCTCACTTTAAGTGTCGTTAAATATAATAGACATAATTATAAATATAAAATAACTATATTATATTATTTTAGAAAAACTAAAAGTAATAAGTTTATTTATTCCAAAATCAAGATATAAAGTTAGAAAGAAATAGTTTATTTTTAATTAATAAAATAAAAGTAGAATAAATTATATTATATTTTTTAATCGATATTTAGAGTGGAACGGAGAAAATATTAGATTCGACTTAATAATATATTATTACTTATTAATAACTTTTTTTATTAATATAAAAATTAATAAATTATTGACTCAAATTATATCCAAAAATTTATATTGAAATTAATTGATGTTATATTCGGATCGAAAGATTTTAAATAAAAAATTTTAAATTATTTATAAACTTATATTAAATCATCATTTGACTACTTAGAAAAAGTTAAAATTTATAAATTTAGGAAAATTTCTCATCTACAAAAAAACTTTTTATTATCGTTTGGATTGAGAGATTTTAAAATACATTGATTTTATAAAATATATAGATTTTAAATCCATAGATTCTAAAAATTCTATCATTTGGTTTGACTATATAATCCATACATTGTTAATGTAATTATTCTTATACTTATAGTTGGTTCATTAACTACAATCCAAAAATTTAACAATTAATTTTCAATTTTACCTTATATTAAATATTGATAATTTATTATTAATTAAGCATACATAATTAATTTCACTATATATTTAATTTTTTTTAAAAAAATTAGTTATTTCAAGAGTTGAAAAATAAAAAAAAAAGTTATCATATATTATAATGTTTAATTACATTACTAAGAAATATTTTTTATTGATAATTTAATGTATATTAATATTATATTATGCAAATAATAATAAAAGCAATTAGTTGAAATTAAAAAAAAATTTACTTTTTTATAATTAATAATAATTTTTTAATATTATTAATTTATTATGAACAATTTTAAAAGTAAAAAATTTTAAATCCATAGATTTTTAACTTTCCCACTTATGAGCTAGAAAATCAAATTCTTAGAAAATGAAAAATTTTGGTAGATAGAGAGATTTTCCAAAATCCATTAATTTTGACATTTTTTAAATAGCCAAATAATAGATTTGTCAAAATCTTTCATTTGAAATCCCTTAGTTCAAATATAGTCTTAAGTATTTAATTTCCCACTTATGAAGTCTAAATTTCATAAATTTTGATTAATGATGAATTGTTGTCATACTTTTTTTATTTTAAAATTGTCTCTAATAAATTAATAATATTTCAGAATTACCTTTAATTATAGAAAAGTAAAAATAATGTTCTTTTAATATCAATTTATTATTATTATAATAATTATTGTATAACATAATGTTAATATATATTAAATTATTAATAAAAAATATTTTTTTAGCAAAGTAATTAAATTTTATATCGTATAATAACTTTATTTTTTTCATTTTTCAACTCTTAAAATAATCAATTTTATTTTAAAATTTTTTAAGTATATAATGAAATTAATTGTATATGCTTAATTAATAATGACTTATTAATATTTAATAAAGGATAAAATAAAAAATTAATTGTTAAATTCGTGAATTATAGTTATTGAATCAAACATGAATATAAATAATTACAATAATAAAATTTATAGAATCTATAAATTTTACAATACATAAATTTAAAATTTATAAATTTTATAAAATATTTGAATTTTAAAATATGTAAATCAAACAGTGCCTAAAAATTTTCCTTCTGCCTCTATTTTGGTTGTTTGCAATTTGCATCATCTTTAATTCCAACACGACAAACAAAAAAGAAGAAAAAGAAAGAACCTAAGACTAGAAAAGTGTCTATGCAATTGCAAAATTAGGCAAACGCTAAATTCCAAAAATATCCTGCTACTTGTTTGTTTTTTAAGTATCTATTAATAGGTGATATCTAATTACATAAATCATAATAAATTTATTATTTCAAATATTATTTTTATTATAAAATAAAAATTGAAATAATTTTATATTGTAAATAATATTTAAAATATTAAATTATTATGATTTACATAATTAAAATATTATCAGTGTAATTTATCCTCTACTTTTTCAAAACTTGAAATAATAACTTAAAACCCAAACCTCATTCATATAAATTTTTCTACAAAAATTACTATTTATTTTATGAAATTTGATATATTATATTTGCACTGTTATAAAATTTAAATATTGTAACATTTTTCTGATTTATTTTCATTAAAATATGTAATATTTTTATTAAATTTTACAGTATTTATTATTAATTAGAAAAAAAATCCTCTTTTATACTTAGAGATATACTAATATATAGATATTAGTATAATAGATCAAATTTATAAAAAATATTAATAAAATAGATCAAATTTACAAAAGATAGAAATAATTTTTTTGTTTTTTCATTTTCGCATAATTTAAATGTATTTATAATATAAAATCCAATAGAATGAAATAGCAAATTATATAATTTTAAAATACTACTAATATTAGTAATTTACGCCAACAATAACCGCACAGGCCGAATTCGGATCCAAATTATCCGAAATATTCATAACCACCTAAACACCTACCGGTCAGAGCTTCCCCTCTCTCATTGCGCTTCATCGCACAGCCTTTAGAGCACCATCGACGACTGGTAGGCCTCCACCCACCCAATAAGCTCCTCTGATATCAACCGCCGACATTGTTTCTCCTCCTAAAACTGTTTCTCTTAGAAATATTCGAATTAAACCTCAATTGTCCTTTGAATTACATCAATGCCCTCTGCGTCTGATTCCGGCGACGATCCCAACCCTAACCCTAAGCTCCTTGAAGTCCAATTCGAATCGCTAACCGTTGAAGAATCTAATGCTGTCATTCAGAACGACGAAGCATTGGTGGAGCCTCTTCAAGAATCTAATGACTTCGTTCTTAATCATGAAGCATCTTTGGAACCACAACAGGAGTCGTCGTTTAATGGGCCGCTAGAAGACAACGGTGATCACGAGGAGAGCAATTTTCAGGATGAGATAATAGAGTTCGGAAGTAAAACGAGGGCTGTTGGCGATAGTGGTAGTGGTGATGGTGATGGTGCCAGTGGTGTTGTGTGGAGGACGAATTCGGAGCTGGAAGTGGATGGACCTTCGAGCCCTAGCAGTAGTGGATATGCTGGCGAGAGAGGGAGTAGTAGCGCCACTAGTGGCTCGAGGATGGGCGACTTGAGTGAAGATGAGATACGGGAAGTTGGAAATGACGGTGACATCGATGGGGTTTTGGACTCACAAGCAGCCTGGGTCCCTGGAAAACGGCATGTCGATGAGGTATTTTGATTTAGGGACTACTTTCTTTCTTTCCCTCTTCTTCTTTGTACATTTTACTTGATTTTGCAATAGTTTATGTAATTGAGTATACCGGGTAAAATGAATTTTTTGTACCGAATGTTTGACACTTGTATTAAAATGGTATCAAATCTTTGTTTTGTATCAATTTAGTACTATATCTTTACAATTTTGTTTTACCACATCTTTGTTTTATATCAATTTAGTATTATATCTTTACAATTTTGTTTCATACAAAAGTGTCAACAATATTTATGGTAGAATTTGTGACGTAAATATCGGAGATACATGTCTCATACTACGTTACATGCCACTTCAGATAAAAAATGTCACATATTTTAGTATTTAGACATATAAGTTGGTAATATGTGATACTTTTATCTGAAATGGCATGTAATGTGGTATGACACGTGTATTTCTAGTGTCTAATCATACAAATTTTACAGTAAATATTATAGATACTTTCATTTGAAACAAAATTACAAAGATGTGGTACTAAATTAATACAAAACAAAGATTTGGTACCATTCTGAAACAAAATTGTAAAGATATGATACTAAATTGATATAAAATAAAGATTTGGTACCATTTTGATACAAATGACAAAGTTTTGGTACAAAAAATTTATTTTACCCTGAATATACCTATTCTTAGTTTGGATTAGAATGCTTATTTATACTTTGACATGAACTTCTGTTGTGGAGTGCATCAGCTTTTCTAGTTCTGTAGTGCATTATCAAATAATTTGGCCAAATTAATGTGATCTTGTTCCAAAAACTGATAAAACTCTGGCTGGTGAGCGGTGACCAATGAAGCATAAATCTTGTAGATCAGTTGATTTTATTTTCATGCTTTAGCATGTAATGTCCATATTTATGCTAAGATGTGAATTAAGACTTAAAAAGAAGGAATTTGTACCTATACTGAGTTTTCAGTCTCTGTGTGGGGAATTGCCCATGCTTTTAGTGCACTTAAATCAAATTCATATTTGGTACATTCTATTTTGCAAGGTCAATGCAGCTGAAGAAATTTATTATGATATATTTTTCCAATAGATTTCCTAGGCTGATTAATCCATAGGAATGATATCAACATTATATGTTCTTTACTAGTTTTCCTGGTCAGTGCACATTTAAATTATTAACATTAGCCTTGGTGCTGATTTTATATGTTTTGGATGAAGTCGCCAAAGTGTAAGGTTGATTCAAGACATATAATAAATGGTTCTCTTTTGAATTATGCTTCTCTCAAATTTTGTGGTAAAATTGGGCTGATTTGGTCAATTCTGCAAAAGACTTATAGGAGCAGTCATCATTAATTTTCTTTGAACTATATGCATTCAGAACCATGTAAGCTGAAAGTTTAGGATTTCAATGCATTTTTATTTAGTAGAAGAAAATGCCATTTAAGAAAGTATAAGAGCTGGGATCCAACAAATGGTACATAACTTACCAGTTGCCACGCAGGTTATATGCCCAAGTTACAAGATACAACAGCTGCCTTCCATCATTTTGCGGAGTTGACAAATTTTTTTTAAATAGGAAAATTTGACTAATGGCAACAAACAAAATAGTACTGAATATAATGCAAAATTCAAGAGAAATGTTAGAAGCTGAAAGTAAGGAAGAGTAGAAATAATCTGGATTGTCTGTTATACTACTGTTCTGCATGTATGCTGTGATACATGGATGGGTTTGCAAAATATTCATTTATGGGAAGGGAAAAAAGCACAAAATAATCTAATGATTTGCAAATATTTTTCTAGTTACAATCCATTGGAGCCCTTTTGTGTGATCAAGTAGCTAACAAACTGTTCCACCAAAACAATCACATAATATGGATGCTGATAGTGAACTTTAGAAAATCTTGCTCACACCTTAAGCTTTTTAAGGAAATGAAGAAAAGTCAGTAAATGGTGCTTGTGTAAGTCATACACCACAAGTTCTGCCATCATTATGAGTTAAACTGATTATTATACACTTCATTTCATGATGAGGTATATTTTAAAATTACAGGAACATATTTCTATCCTTATTCATTTTACTTGCTGCTCATTATTTCCAAACTAAATATTTTAAAGGACTTCTGCTATATTATTTCTTGTTTAATTGACAAATGAAGTGCAGGATGATGCTTCCATCTCATGGAGGAAAAGGAAAAAGCATTTCTTTATGTTGAGTCACTCTGGGAAACCAATATATTCCAGGTTTGTCTCATATGTGATATGAACAAGTGCAAGTTTTACATCAACACAGAATAGTTGAAATTTATCGCATTGAGTGTTTTACTCATCCTGATCGTTATCTCTTACATTCTAGATACGGTGATGAGCACAAGCTGGCAGGATTTTCAGCAACCTTGCAAGCCATAATTTCATTTGTAGAGAATGGGTACATAGATTTAAAAAGCCTTGTCTATTCAATGTGTAGTTTGAGAAATTTTTACTTTGAAGGTAACCCTTTGAAACTTACAATATTTTCCTCCCTGTTATTCAGAGGGGATCGTGTCAAATCAGTTAGGGCAGGAAAGCACCAGGTTTGTTCGTAATTCTCGTGGCCTTTAGATTTTTTGTTCTCTTAGTGATGTAGCTTTGTTATTCAGATTTATTTATTTATATTTTTTCACGCTTTTACATCACTAGAGAAATATTATTAAAGATCTTAACATTGACAAATTAATCCAGAAGCCCTCTTATCAGTTATTATTGTTGTTGTTGTTATTATTATTATTATTATTATTTTATGGATCTTATCAGTTTTAGTTGTGCTGTGTTTTATTGAATTAACTTATGCAAGTTTTCCATTCAGTGATGCTTACTATCGGTTTTCTTTTGTTTGAAAAATAGATTTCTGGGATATTGTATCAAACCCAAATTATGCCACATCATTTGAAATTTTTGTTTGTTTAGGTGGTTTTTCTTGTGAAAGGACCAATATACTTGGTTTGCATCAGCTGTACAGAAGAACCATATGAATCATTAAGGGGGCAATTGGAGCTAATTTATGGTCAGGTAGGCATTGATTCTGTCTGCTGGCATCCTTAGTATTTATTAATTATTTTGTTATTATCTTTCTGCTTTTCACTGGAAAAAGGGCTTAATATAGTTACCTTACTCTCATGTTATTTATTGGTATCTGGATACAGATGATACTCATTTTAACAAAGTCAATAAATCGATGTTTCGAGAAGAATCCGAAGTTTGATATGACACCGTTGCTTGGAGGCACAGATGTTGTTTTCTCATCTCTGATACATTCCTTTAGTTGGTTTGTTGCTCTATCCTTGTTTCAAATGATTACTTTGCTGGATCTATAAATTATTATCCCTATGAAGTATGTGCAGTTCATATTTGTTCATATAGATTTCTGAACTGTACGAAAAAAGGAAAAGTTCCTTCGGTTGCAGACATTCATTGCTTATGAATAATGTAAAAGATGGGATAGGGAAGATAAGCAATTTTTTTTGCCTACTTTTGCTCCTGAATATAGGAGTTCATTTTTCTTGCCTGGTTGATTGCATGAGAAGCAAAATTGTTGAACTCCTAATGAATTTGCAGTATAAATTTATTGATATAAATTTTTTTTGTATAAAGTCAAATAAGAGAAAACCTTGTGTTGCAGTAGAATGCATATGAACAATGTAAAAGATAGAAAGCTTGGAGCAAGATCTAAATATTTTCATATGTTGATGATATAATCTGATTCCAGCATAAAAATATGCATACAAGGAATAGCTATATTTGTTATTTTTATCTACTGTGTCAAGAATTATGAAGCTTTGGCCTCAGTAAAGCTGTTCCTTACATTACAGGTTGAGAATGTTGCTTAGTTGCATTATGACTGGAATTATTTGTTTTTTCTTGTCTCCCTCTTGTCTGCATGCGCTTGAGTTTGTATTCTTGATTTATTTTCATTCTTCTCCCTATTAAATTGAAATGCTTAAGCTGCCTTTTGCACATTTCATTTCCTTTTTTTGTGTTTCTATCTATGGATAACCTAATAAAATATTCATGTCTTTCTGCCTGGTTCTGAATCTGTTGGAGTTGATGGAGTTTGTTTCCATCCTTTCTCAGGAACCCAGCCACATTTCTCCATGCATATACTTGTCTTCCCCTAGCTTATGTGACAAGGCAAGCTGCAGGGGCCATATTGCAAGATATTGCTGATTCAGGTGTCCTCTTTGCAATATTAATGTGCAAACACGAAGTAAATACCTGCCTCTCTCCTTTCTGTTCTTATTTCCATTATTTTACACTTGCCAATGCCTTTTGTTAACAGTGCTCTTTTCTTTTTTCAAGCCTGAATTACCTTACTGGATTGCAGGTTGTTAGTCTAGTTGGTGCTCAAAAAGCTTCTCTTCATCCTGATGACATGCTGCTGCTTTCCAACTTTATTATGTCATCAGAATCATTTAGGCAAGTGAAATCGACCTTGTTTTCTTCATGGTTTGTGATAGGAATGGTAATGTATAAAAATTATATGCCAGTAAGGTTATTGCATATTGGTGAAATCTCAGTTGCTTTATTGATAACTCTTCCTGCACAAAACTTTTCTTTAGTAGATAGTTTAATTTGCATTATTTCGTAAGAACTCAACTTTCCCATTCTCCTTTTCAATTTATAAGATGTATATTAGAACTTAATTACTGATTAATTCTTTGGTTTCCACTTTGTGAAAAAGGGGATATTCTTGTGTAGATCTCCACCACTTGGATCATGGACTACCCACTAAAATTATAACTCAGTGTGATACTCTCTAAGAAAGTTAGCTACTTTACTTGAGCTTCCAAAAAGAAGAAATTATATCAAGAATGAAATCTATTAACTGAGTTTATTTACTTTCCTGCTGTTTATACTTTTATTTATGCATTTTGACCCTTGCTGTTATCATCAATGGGGAAAAACAGTGAAAGACGGCAAAAACAAGGAACAAATAGGGTGTGGTGATGATCCAACATTTTCTGTTAAGTAGCATGTGTATTGAAGATTCTTTTTTATTGGTGAATAATTATTGAAAATCACAATTTAGATTGACTGGGCTAATATAGGTTTCAGGTTAAATGTTTAAATAGGAATAATTGATTGATTCAACAGTTATGGACTCAAAAATACTGTCAAGCATCAATTTTAATCCTATAGGTAAAAGTAATGATAGCAAACAAAAAAGAAGCTGCTGACATATCTCAACTTTTTACTTTTTTTTTTTTTTTGACATAAGATGAGTTTCCTAAGAATTATAACCAATGTTTAACTATGGTAAGTATTGCCATGTATTGCAATTTTATTGAATCATCAATAGTCCACATGGTGGACAAGGTCTACACAAGAATTTCCTGGAAAAAGACCATTCTTCTTTTGTTTGGTGGCTGTTGACAACCTATTTTGTTTCTTTAATTATCTTCCTCTTTGTCCTTCTTTAGACAAATAAGTGGCCATAGCCTTACATATATTCTTTGGGCTTTATGCAGGACATCTGAATCTTTTTCACCAATTTGCCTGCCAAGATATAATCCATCGGCATTTTTATACGCTTATGTCCATTATCTTGATGTGAGTCGGATTTAATTTGAAAATTTCTATTCTGATGCATATTCAATTAGTTCCTATTTTTAAGCTTTAGTCATGATTATGGTATGAAGCTCTGATTGTTAGCTCTATATTATATGATATTTGCTTTCATTAAATTAAATTTGTTGCAGTTATGCTTTTGGTTATCATATCAATGCCATTGGAATTAGATGACACTTACAATCTCATCTGGCAGGTCGACACATACTTAATGCTGCTTACTACTAGTTCAGATGCCTTTTATCATCTTAAGGATTGCAGGTAAACTCAGTTAAGCTTACACATTAATTAACTATGAGAATAGGGAAAAATATACATTTTTCTGCTATTTGGTCTGATGAAAGGAGCGAGAAAGAAATTATGCCACTTACTTCTTTCTAAAAGTGTAGAGAAGTCTGTATGCTTGAGGTCCTTTAATTTTTTGACCAAGGTCCCAACCCTATTACAGAACAGGGCTGAAGTGAAAAATATTTTTTGAGCAAAAATTTCTCCACATTTTTTGAAGTTCCAAAGCGTCCTAATTAAATTAGAAAAAGTGAAATCCTTTGACGTTCAACAAGTGTCTTGTTATTGAACAAGTTTCTAAAGTATCATATCAAAATATGTGCTTCCAACCAAACTGTCTTATAAACTGCTAGTTTACATGAAATTTTATTTTTAATATGATGTAGAATATATAATCAGTAGGGCTGTAATCAAACTGAGCCAAATATTAATGAGTTCGAGCTCGACTCGTTTAAAAATATCACAGGTTCGAGCTAGGACCAAACTCGATTAGAGCTTTTATAGTTGAGCTCGAGTTCAACTTGTTTTAAAATTATTGAGCTCACGCGTAGCTTGAGCTCGGCTCGTAAAAACTTGTTTATTGTACTTAACAAGCTTAGTTTGAGTTTGGCTCGTTAACTAATTGAAAATACAAAGATGGGAATAGAATTTCTTGTATCTATTGATGGAAGTTGAGTTACATATTTATATACAAAAGTTATATCTAATTAGGATGCTACGCTAATTAAAGGATATATAATCTGTCACATTCCTCTTTAAGTTGGAGCATATATTAATCATCTAGCTTGTTACAAAGATAATCAATCCGAGCCCCATTTAAAGCTTTAGTGAAAAGGATCTTCCAACTGTTCTCTTGTCTTCACATATTATGTGGAAATCAAATCTTGCTGTAATTTCTCACGAATGAAGTGGTAGTAAATCTCAATATGCTTTGTTCTTTCATGGAAAATGGGATTAGATGCAATATGAAGGGTAGCTTGGTTATTACATTACAACTTTGCCAGTACAGTAATCTTGAGACCCACCTTAGTTATTAGTTGATATATCCTCATAATCTCATATACAAATTGTGCCATAATCCAATATTTTGATTCAGCATTGGAATGTGATACAACATTCTGTACTTCAACTGACTCACAATACTGATGGAATATGCAATATCCAGACGAGTTACTGTAAGATAATTCAACTTCCTAACCAATTTTCTGTACTTCTCAGGATTTTCAAATAGTTCACCATCCTTTGTAAGTTGCACATTAGGAATCATCAGAGTCTTTGATGGCTTTGCTCCTAATTAGTGCTGGCAATTTGTGACACGACACGATTAAACGACACAAAACGATACGGATTTAGACATATATGGGTTTGAGCTTAACGGATATAGATCATAACTGTGTCAAACGATTAAGACATGGAAAAAATCGTGTCACAAAAGGATTTTACATGCTTAACCTGTTAAAACACAATTAAAAATATATAAAAAATTTAATTATTTTAAAGTAAAATTATATAAAATATTTAAACATATGTTATAATATTTTAAATATTTTAATATGATAAATTTATAATACATTATGTTGAAATTAATTGTATTAGTATATTTTATATATAAATAAATATTGTATAGCTATTATTTTTATAATTATATTAATATTTGTGTATAATTGTTTTTTATTGTGTATGTATACACGTATAGATATGTTTAGTTGACTGTGTTAAATAGTTTCGTATCATATGATGTGTACACGGGACACGATACGATTAAAGCGACATGAAATAAGACACGACACGAATTGCCAGCTCTACCCCCAATTTTCCTATTTCCGACAAGTCAAGCATATATTTTCTTTGAGATAGGAAAATACTTCTTTCATTCCTTGTAACTTCAACCCCCAAGAAATACTTCAGCAACCCTAAGTCTTTAGAGATGAGATTCCCATGCTTTCACTTGCAGTAATAACAATATTATCAACATACACAACCACCAAAATAACCACAGCTTCAGATTGTTTGTAAAAAATAGAGTGGTCATACGTACTCTTCAACATCCCAAGCTTCTCAATTGCCTAACTAAACTTGTCAAACCAAGCTTGAGGACTCTGTTTCAAGCCATATAAAGATTTATGAAGAAGATAAACTTTTTCATACTCCCCTTGAGCAAAAAACCCTGGAGGTTGCTCCATATAAACTTCCTTATAAAGATCACCATGGAGGAAACCATTCTTGATATCGAGTTGATACAAAGGCCAATTATTAGTAGCTACCATAGAAATAAACAACCTTACAAATGTCAATTTTGCAACTGGAGAAAAAGTGTCAAGAGTAATCCACTCCATAGGTTTGAGCATAGTCTTTAGCAACAAGATGAGCCTTTATGCGAGCAACTGAACCATCAGGATTGACCTTAATTGTGAACACCCATTTGCATCCAATAACTTGTTTTCTTGAAGGTAAATCAACCAAGGTCTAAGTACCATTGTCATCCAGAGCATTCATTTCCTCTAGCATTGCATTATGCCATTCAGGATGGGACAAAGTTTCATGAACAGTTTTAGGAATAGTGATAAAATCAAAGGATGCAACAAAGTAAGAAGAAGAGAGTGATAGGTTATGATAAGAAATAAAAGATGAAATAAGATAATATTGGCGTTTACCTTTGCGTAAGACGATGAGATCATCACTTAATACAAAATCGGATGACGGAGGAGCTGGTGTAGGACATGGATCAGGATGGTGTTGTTGTCTGGAATAGACTTGAAGAATAAGGGGCTTGGTGGGAGCCGAGTCAGAAATTGGTTCAGAGGATGTGATAGGGTAGACTAACAAATCATCATGCTCTTCCTGACGTGCTAAAACATAAGATGAAAAATGTGGTGTTTCTTCCAAGAAAGTAACATCAGTAGAGACAATGTACTTATTAAGATTAGGGTAGTAACACCTATACCCTTTCTGCAACCAAGAATATCAAAGAAAGATACACTTCAATGACTTGGGATCTAATTTAGTGACCTATGGACGAACATCCCTAACAAGGCAAGTGTTGCCAAATATCATAGGTTCAATAGGAAACACTGATTTAGTAAGAAAAGAGGATACTGTAAGGAGTCTCACCATGAATAACAGAGGAAGGCATGCAATTAACCCAAAAACATGATGTGGAAACTGCATCAGCCCAAAGTGTTTTAGGTACATTTATTTGGAACAAAAGGGCTTTTGCTGTTTCAAGAAGATGTTTGCTCTTTTGTTTTGCCACTCCATTTTGGGATGGGGCATCAACACATGACGTTTGGTAAATGATGTCATTTTGAACCATATAAGTCCAAAAAGAAGCTGACAAATACTCTTTGGCATTATCACTTCGCAGTATATGGATAGAAACATTAAATTGAGTTTTAACCTCAGCACTAAAAGCATAAAAAATGGAAAAATAATTCTGAACGACTTTTCATTAGATATAATCAAGTCATACGAGAATACTCGTCAATAAAAGTTACAAAGTACTTAAATCCAATTTTAGATTGAACTGGGCAAGGATCCCAAACATCAAAATGGACTAATTCAAAAGGAAAAGTAGCTCTTTTATTGACTCTTGGACTTGAACTAAGAAGATGGTGTTTAGCAAACTGACATGACTTACAATCTAAGGAAGATAACCTACTGAACTGTGGACACAGCTTCTTAAGCGGAGGATGCCCCCAACCGATAGTGCGCTTGAAATGGTGAGTTAACTCTAGAGCTGACAATAGATCTAGGTATCTGACTGTCAAGAATGTAAAGGCCTCCTGACTCATGTTCTTTATCAATAAAATAATTTTCTTCGTCATAAAATCCTGAAATGAACAATAATTTGGAAAGAATGAGATGCAGCAATTAAAAGTGCAAGTAATCTGGCTTACAAAAATCAAATTGAAAGATAATTGAGGTAAATGAAGAACAAATGTCAGAGGAAGTAGAGGGGTCAGATTAACTGTACCAGACCCAAGAACAGAAGATGAAAACACAGAGATGGGAATAGAATTTCTTGTATCTATTGATGGGAATTGAGTTACATATTTATATACAAAGGTTATATCTAATTAGGATACTAAACTAATTAGGGTATCTACTACACTAATTAAGGGATATACAATCTATAACGTTAATAAAGACAAAAGCTCGACTTCGACTCGTTAACAAATAATGACAAAAGCTCGTGTTCGAGCTCAAGCTTGATAACAAAATATAATATAAATGACCTTTAAACAAGCTCTATGCGAGTCTTAAACGAACATGTTCGCAAGCTTTTAAACGAACATGTTCGCAAGCTTTTAAACGAACATGTTCGCAAGCTTTTAAACGAACACATTTGCGAGCTCTTAAAATGAATATGTTCGTGAGTTAATGAACCAAATAGTTTTAAGCTTGATCCTGATAAAGTTTTGAGCTTGGATTTGGGTTCGAGCTTGGCTCATTAAGCTTAATAAACGATTTTGAACGAGTTTTTTTTTTGAACTGAGACCCGAATAGCTTACGAGCAACTTGGTTCATTTGCACCCCTAATAATTAGATAGAGATTCAGTTCTAACATACTGAAACCATCATATGTAAGTTCAAATGGAGGATTCATGTCTTGAAGGCGAACAATAGATCATTTTATACTAGATAGGGAAATAATTTTATTAGCGTCATCAAATTTTCATCAGTTTCTTTTATCACCGCGATTAAATTGAAGGAATTAAATTTACTTCTCTATATTTCATTTTTATCATTTCTTTTCTCTTCTATCATGACTTCTAGTGCTAGCATATGTGTGCGGAGTGATAAGTATCATAGTTTCACAATGGCTAACATGGCATTATGGCTTGATGGAAATAAAAATGCTGTGTCTTTGGCGCTTCTTTTGAAATTACATCTTAGTGTACTCTGGAGTAAATAATGTATTTGTTTCTTTTTTATCATACATCATGTCAGGATTCGTATTGAAATGGTTCTTCTCAAGTCCAATGTTCTTAGTGAAGTTCAAAGATCCATGCTGGAAGGTGGGATGCGTGTTGAGGATCTGCCTGGTGATCCATTGCCTCGTTCTGCAACTGCTTCCCCTCATTTAGGGCAACACAGACAACAAACTGATTCTCCTGAGAGATTCAGGGAATCTTATGTTGGCATAGGTGGTCCTGCTGGACTTTGGCATTTTATATATCGCAGTATATATCTAGATCAATATGTATCTTCTGAATTTTCAGTACCAATTAACAGTCCCCAACAGCAGAAACGGTACACTATTGCTTTTTGTATCCTCTATCTGATGCAACTTTTAATTCGTGCATGGCAGAGATGCTTCTGGATTTGTTGTATTGGTTGAACAACTTATATCATGTTTCTGCAGATTGTATAGAGCTTACCAGAAAATTTATACTTCCATGCATGATATGGGAAATGGGCCCCACAAAACCCTGTTCAGGAGAGATGAGAATTATGGTAAATTGAATTTTATATTGTTACTTTTTCAGATAGATTTTATATAGCTCATGTTAGATCCAAAATTTAAAGCAAGGGGTAGAATTTGAAAAGTTGAAATATTATATTGTTTTCACAAAATGGACAATTATTTGGAGATAAAAGTTTTCTCCTAAAGGGACTAACATGTTGAGATGGAAGGAGTAGTTTGCACAAAACTATGGTTATGAAAGAGAAAATGTATCTTATTTTGAATATTTTTAAAAGAAATTACATATTCTAATCTAGCCTAAGCTGAATATATCTATTCCTTTGCAATTTTTTTATTTTTCATTTCCCTTTATTTGCTAATAGCTATGTACTTTAGGACACTTGTGAAAAGATTTTAATGCACATGTTAGAAGTTCTTTTGACCAATTTTTGTTGCTGCGATAAATATTTCTGGCAAATTCAATTGGTATATTTGTGATATTTCCTGTCAAAACAGACTTATTTTGCTATATCTTAAATTTCTTATATGTGAATTCAAAAGTGCTGTCGCAGTGATTTTAATCTGTTGTTTGTTTATCTTCTTTGTAACAGTTCTACTCTGTTGGGTTACCCCAGATTTTGAACTTTATGCAGCATTTGATCCACTTGCAGACAAGGTTCTACTCACTTTTTCCTCTTTTTAACTTTGTTTCTGTTATCAAACATTAAGCTAGCTTATGCATTCAGGTGGTAAGGCTTGCCTAATAGGCATTTATAATTTATAATCCATTATGAAATATCAGTAACATATTACATAACTAGCAGTTAGCCTGTTTTTTGCATGAATGCTATATATAAACAAAATTATATTATAATAAATAATAAAATTTATATATTAAACAGGTAATTCCAACACAATATAAATTAATAATATTTAGTTCATAGTAAATTATACTTTTTATGTGATTGTAAATTTCATGATGCATAATATAACTACGTGGATAATTTCTGTATATATAGTTTGCAACTTTTTTTTTGTTTATGAAAAAAATTCTCTTTTATTGTGTCAAAGTTACTAATTCTAAAACTTGGTGGCTATTATTTGGAATTCCAGAAAAAAAGTCCTTAAGCATATCATGTAGTTTTATTATTATTATTTTTTATTATTAAATCATAATTTTTCTGAATCCTAATTACCACCGAGTTCCAATTTATTACAAGCCCTCTTACTCTGTTTACTGCATATATCTGAACCTTAATAGTGTTCGAGTTACAATTTGTTATAAGCCATATTACTCTCTTCAGTGCATATATGTATAAATATCTAATGAGATCGTAATTATGGTTACAAAAATATATGTTTAATTGCGGTTACAAAATATATGTTGGATAAGAACAATTTATGTTTGATTTTCTTCAATTTCTCTATAAGCAAAATATATTCTAACTCAAACATTCTTCCATTAATTTTTAACTCTTTTATAAGTTACATCTTCATACTCTGAGGGGGTTAATTGCCATTTCATTAGTTAATGATAAAATCAATAACTTCTAACATGAATGTCATTTATATAATTTGTTTTATGTATTTCCACTTATTTTTAAACATTTTTTTGATACATGTAGAACCTGTTCTTAATTTTCATGACGTACAGTTTCCTAAAAAATTCAAACTGTTCTTAGAAGGTATCTTTTGCGCGCACACAAACACACATAATTCTGATCTTCAACAGTCATGATTTCTGAATTCTGATAGAAAGGAATGCATAACATAAAGACATTTCAAACGATTTGACATGAGTTCCCAAATCCTTTAGCCTGTTTGTATTGGATTTGTATGATATAGAAATAATTTTACATATTGGAATAAGCAGCAAGATTATATGGTCTCGTATACTGTCCCAGATGGAACATTGAGCTTCTTTTATTTGTAATTTCAGGCTTTGGCAATAAAGACTTGCAACAGGGTTTGTCAATGGGTGAAAGATGTCGAAAATGAGATTTTTTTGCTGGGAGCAAGCCCTTTCTCGTGGTGATATCCCAGTATAGTCTGCAACATCGCATGTATACTATTGTTGTTTATCTTTTTTAAACAAAAAAATCTCACATATTTTTCCCCTACTCATTGTGAATTTGCATATGCTAACAGTTCCACAACCAATTCATCAATTTTCTTTCCATGTGTTTGCGTATATGTGCATTCTCTTGTAGTCCTCAGAAATTGTAAGAGCAATGTTTTAATTTTGAAAGCTGTTTTACACTAATTTCATTTTCTGATATAGAAGAGACCTTCAGGAATGGAGAATATATCGCATATTGGGATCTTCCTAATAAAGAATACAAACCAGTCTTTGTGTTATGTTGTTTTGTATGTATTCCTTCCTCCATAGGGATTGAACTTGATGGTACTTTAGTTTTTGTAAGCATCTTGTATTGACATTCAAACTTATTCATGCATATATGGATGATAAATCATGATATCTCTTTGAAACATTGAGGGAATTATATTTTTTTTAATGCTTTACGATCTTTACATGCTTTATCTGAATACAATTTGATCATAGATCACGTCTTGCGACATAGCAGAAAACATGTATAGACCTCAAGCATTGGAGTGGAAAATAATATGGTTTAGTTATTTACTCTTGGATGGGCATCTTTTTCGCGGGAGATGCTGTTTGCAGATTGTTAGTCACTTTTTACTATTTAGTTTATAGCAATTGTCTTGTTTTCATAAAGAATTTATATTCAGTCCAGATTTCTGCCTGATTTTTGCTGCATGTGAAAAATTGAGTTGGAGATGGTTATTGGTCGTTGCAGAGGGCCATATTTGACCTGCGCTGTTAACTTGCAGGTGAATATCACTACTAATCTACAATACTGCATAAAGCCCAAATTGGTAAATGTGCTCATTTGACAGTTGACACAGGTGACCTTCTTAAACGGCTTATTAACTGCAATGGTCCTCACTCGAGGGGTGATGTCCACGTGGCATACCCTCACTTGTCTTTACTAGATGAGCACATGGGATTCATTGTCCACATTATGTGTCTAAAACATTTTTTTTTTTGGCTTGCTAAGTCGTTATAGCACTTGTTTTATGCTGCACATTTAATTGTAGTGCATTTTTTCGTATATGAATTCCACACATCTTTATGGCTATGTTCCTCAACATTGACGTCTCATAATATGACTTTTTTTTTTCCTTTTCTTCTTTTGCTGTGCTTCATTTATTGTACCTCAGTAATTGAGAGACCTTATCTTTGTCAGTGTCTGTCAAAGTTTTTCATGTGCGAAAAACAATGAACAATTTGAAAACCATGGTCTGTTATTGGTGCGAATCTCTGTGTGAATTCAATCAAATTGTTTTGAGTCTGGTTTCCCCTTTCAAAACTCAGACTGCTAAAATTCCTTCCCTTTTTTTCAGCCTGCGTCTGCATTTTGGAGATGATGTCAGTCTAAATTTGTTAATTTGATAGTTATAGGATACTTTAATACATTATACATCATAAGAGTGTTATGTATTTTCTTTTTAATTTAAAGTTTAAAAAATGGGAAAAAATGTCAGATTTACAAATTTATGTTATGTGCAATTAATTTTATTTATTTATTTTTTGTCTTTTGTGTGATAGTAGTTTAGGGTGTCGGTTTTATTGCCGGTTCCTTTCAACCGACTTTTTGAAATATGTAGATAGTATGGTCCATGGACATCTCAAGCCGTTGCAGTGTTGATTTGACCTACAAATTCTGAAATCGGCAGGTCGTCATCATTAATCTAAATTATTAATGAACATTTTTTAGATAAATTAGTATGATTTTAGTTATTCATATACTAAGTTAATTACAAATTAATATATATATATTTTATATCTTTATCAATTAATAACCATAAAACAACAAAATGTATGTTACCATATAATTAGATTAGTTTATGAGTAATATGATAAATTGAATCTATTTAAAAAAATTTCTATGTAAATTCAATCAATTTAAATAGGATAATTAAATATATATTACTGTAATTGAATATATTGAATTTATTCAAAAAAATTTCATAAAAATAATAATGATCTTTTCTTCCTGGTTTTATCTTCCCTTGTAGGGGTGACCAACTTTGCTTTTTTTTTTTTTTTGAATCTCTACCTTGAAGTTTTCTTCAGTCGACCTATTTCCATTATTCTTTATATGCCCCTATGCTAGCTAGTTATTTATTCTTTTTATATATATATAAATGAAATATAAATATTTATAGAAATTCTCTTTTATATTTTTTTGTTTTATTATTAACTTTATTAATTAACACAAATTATCTATAGGGTTTAGGCAAATATACATAATAATAAAAATAAAAATTATATATTTGATATATCTTTATTTTTATATTTCAACAATTTAAAAACCTCCTCTCATCGCATAAAAAACAAATAACAATATATTTGTTTATATATCAAATACATGATATATGATGTTTGATAAGATTATAGATTATAGTCATAGGACACACAGTGAACTAATTTATTGATTTTATATATCATACTAAATATATTTTATTATTCATTTGAAAAATAGAACTTTTGAAAGGAAAATCTCTTGCATATAGTCTGACCAGCAATAAATTTAATTCTTAGATTAGGCTAAACAAACAGTAGACCATTGGCCTCTGCAAATACCACTAATCATTTTTTTTTTATAATCGTGAAAAATGACATGACGGTTGTATTAAAATTAAATTATATTTTCTATTTTTTTATTTAAATATATAAATTTCTAAAATTTTATTAATTTATAATTTTTATTGAAATTCTACTGACATGACATAAAATTCTAACGAAATTAAAAATGATGTACTGATTAGAAAACTGAGTCGTCCTATTGTTTTTATTTTTTTAAAAGTTTTAAAATCTTAATCTTTTTTTTAAAATTTAAAAAGTAATATATGTAGTTGTGGTGCTTAAGAGTTGTTTGGTTAGTATAGCAAAAAAAAAAAAATTTTACCCTTAACAGAGTTTCGCTTTCGCTTGAGAGATTTAAATTTTAAAATTTTGGAAAAAATGAAAACAATGATGTTTTAAAGTTTTCAAGATAACTCAGCACTCTAATTAGCACTGCTTTTTAATTAGGTCAGAATTTTATATTATGTCAACAGAATTTCACAAAATTTATAAATTGATAAAATTTTAAAAAATTGTGTATTAAAATGAAAAACTGAAAAATATAATTTAATTTTGAATATTAAAAATTGAAGTTATTTTCAGCAAATTTTTTTTTTTTTTTGACAAATGATATTTGCTTTTGTTAAAAAGCTGCACACGCAGGAATGGATTTGCTTTTCAAATATGTATAGATTGAATAGATTTGAAATATGTACGATAAAAACACAAAGGGTTAGATTGGATTTGGAGTTGTCTCTCACATTGAAATTACATAAATTGTTTAACTGATAATATATTATTAATTCCATTTATAAATAAATATATGAATTTATGTTAGATTATATATCACATATCGGTTGATTATAACAATACAGTAATATTTATTTATATTGATTTCGACAACTCTTCTTTATTGAATAAATTTTTATGAAGAGTGAGGTCCAAATTAATTTACTTATCAAATTTTACAGATCTAAACTTGAATTTTGAGATGCAAACTATATTATGCTCATAGTTTTTCTTTGGGGAATCAGCCCATAGTAGTCTCTGGGTGGAATATAATTTTGATAGTTGCATAATCATTTAGTAGTTTAGTAGCTGTTAGTTTTTTCTTGGTCACTCGTTCTCATAAAATAAAATAAAAATTTTTTGTCCTTGCATGATATAAAGATGTAGATTACATTTGTTAATAAATTTTCAGAGTAAATCATTAATTATTAATTTATTATATTTGAAATGCCAACAATGAAAGTTTGTTGTCCAATTATTTAAAGGATTTGAGTTTCATTTCATTGTCTCTAACCCTAAACTAATGTTACTAATTTCTAGGGTTAGCAATGGAGCGTGGAGGAGCAGAGGATAATTTCTATTCCCATCCTTACTGTAATGGGTATTCCTTTCTCTATTCCCGCCATATTGGCGGGGATAGATTTGTCTTCGTTCCCATTTCCATTTAATTTTTTTCAAATTAAAAAAGTCATTTAGAAATAAATTAAAATATATGTAGTAAGATTTCGTACCTCCAAAGAATCTTTAAAATACAATTTGTAATAGAATATATTACTTATATAATAGTTTATCATTAATTAATTAAATTTATTATGAATTTTATATGCTATAATTTTTATAGATTTCTATTTACAAATAATTTTAAAAGAAGACCAATTTATATTTAAATTTAGTTAATTAGTAATCCAACCTTTATTAATTTAACATTATTAAATACAAATTTTTATATAGTATTGATCAGATTGATCCCATAATTTATTTGAAAATTTAATAAATAATAACATTTTTCTTATTTTAAATATTATATGAGATATACTTTTATATGTTTTGAACTTTTAAATTTTTAATATTAATTTTTCAAGTGTTTTTAAATTTTATATTAGATGTATTTTTTTAAATAATATAAAATGTGCATTATTATATTATATTTTATTGTATAAATTATACTTTTGTTCAATATATATATATATATATATATATATATATATATTAGATTGTATTTTCTAATATACTATTTTTATTAAGGATAAAAAATTATTTATAATTATCGGATCCTACAAGGCAAGGAGTATCATTCCCATCCTTGCCCTGCCCAACGGGAAAGAAATTTCTCCCATCCTTGTTGCCATTGAGGGTGAGTTAGGAAATCTCCATTTCATTCGGTGCAAAGCCCCGTGGAGAATGAAAATTTCTCACCTTGTTGCCAAGCCTATTAATTTCAATGCTCAGAGTAGCTAGAGATATTTATCTAGGTGAACTGACTAACTCATTTTATGATAAAAATGAAACACTAATTAATCCTATATAATCCAATTTATTTATACACTATTATTATCGCTTCATGTTGTTGGTTAGAAAGTGCTAGTACTTTAGTCGAGGCAAAGCAAATTGAACCGAATACTTTAATTTAGAGTAAATTTTTAAATAAATTTAATTTATTATGTTACAATCTAATTATATAGTTATATATATTTAATTATTTATTTTTATCTGTAGATATAATATTTATATATATTAATATATAATTGAATTAGCCGAACGTATGTAAAAAAATTTCGTAACTTATGTAGACAAATATCGTAAAAAGGCAGACAAAACCACTAGCATTTTCAAACTTAATCATTATAAACTCATTTGTAATATGAAGGTGGGGAAAGCTAGTGAATTATTCCCATTAAATGCAAAATACCAAATTAGATTGGACATATTCATTAGTGGATTTGTGGTTCCAATTTGTCAAAAAGTATTAAACTCTTTGGTTTGGTGGCCAATTTTGGTGATTTTTAATAGTCAAACTTCATCAATTTCGGAGATTAATAAAGTTTTTGTTCCCCGCTCAACCTTGTCCGTCATAATCAACTCTTATTCATTAACACAAATTAATTACCAATATTACCCTTGATAAACCAACCCCATTCCTTCCCCTTCATAAATGTTGGAGGGCACTTTAGTACATTACGGTCCTCTGCCTTTGAGATTCCCCTAGTCTTCCTTCTGACCATAACATTATTACTGTAAAAATGTGCAATATCACCATACCACTTATTGATTCACACATCAAATTAGACCAAATAATTATCTTCACCGCAATTCGTGCGGTGTCAGGCTATTATTTATGTCATTTAAATATATCATTTTTATGCTGTTTAATCGTTTATAAATTTATATATTTAAACGTATAAATGTATCATTTAAATATATTATTTTGTCATATAATCGTCTAAATTTATAAACTTATATGCATTATTTTGTATCATATAACCGTTTAAACGTATTGTTTTGTATTATATAATCGTTTAAATGTATTGTAAAAAATTTATTAAATATTTTACATATTTTTAAACTTATCTAATCGTATCATAAACAGATTATGCGTATTTGTATCATATCATAAAAAAATCTGTATTGTATTGTGTCGTATCAAAATTCTCCTCCAATTTTTGTTTGACTAGAGAAATTATTCAAATTCCTGAATTTATATAAAATTTATTATTTGTTTATGTACAATGGAACAGTATCACGACATTTTTCAAAAATCTTATCTATTGAGATCTTTTAAGGGGAAAAAAAGAAAAAATTTAAAAATTTAAAAAATAAAAAAAGCAATTTAGCAACGCCTTTTAGCGACAAAGAATATATTTGCGACTCAACTTTTAGAGACGCTTTCTAGCCATCGCTAAGACATTGCCACATGAGCTTAGCGATTCTATTTTCCCTTCTACTCGCATCGCTAAAACGCTGAATTCTTGTAGTGATAATTTTCATGTCAATTTTTATATGCTTAAATGAATTTTATATGTTCATTTACAAATTAAATTAATAATATATTATCATATAAAAAATAAATTTTTGTTTTATAAAATTTAAAATTGATAAGAATCTGATGTAATAATTAGAATATTCCGTTAGTCAACTAAAAAAATACTACAGATATTTTTTTTTATTTATAAATTTGACATTTTGTTAATTTAAAAAATATAATATTAAAAAAATGAAAATTTTGGTATTTTTGTATTAAATTGATGACATTAAAATTTTTTTGATATATTTTTTTTTGTATTTTTTAACATAAAAAATGACAAATTTGAAATTTTATTTTTATGTAATGAAAAAAATTAATATAAGAATTAAAGATTATATTAAACTAAATATAAGAGATTTTATAATATATTTAAAAAAAATAGAAAGACCTGTTCAACCTAACCTGTACAAGTAATTTACCCTTTCAATTTCAATTAATGGTGACTTGCATATGGTTATTTCTCTTGCTCAAGGGAAATCCATCGTCTCCTCTACTGTTTTGTTTGGGGGAGGAGTATCTTAGTAGGAAACTTGATCTTTTGGCTACTTCAAGTGATTTTCAATTGATGCATGCTTCAAGTAAATTTTCTTGTCCTTCTCACCTGTTATATGCTGATGATATTCTTATCTTTGGTCGGGCAACAAAGGCTAATGCTCTTCTTCTTAATAAACTTTTTGATGATTACAGTTCTATTTCTGGGCAATCATTTAATTGGCACAAGTCAGTGATCTTCTATGGAGCTAGCGTTTCTAATACCCGAATTAATGCTTTGGCTGCCTTATCTAGTTTACGTAAGGGAACTCTCCCTCTTATGTACCTGGGAGTCCCTATTTTCAAAGGGGCTCCCAACTGAAAGTGATTGCAGCCTACTGCAGATAAAGTTTTGTCAAAATTCGAGAATTGGAAAGGACACACTCTTTCTATGGCTAGTCGTTTAGAATTGGTAAATTCAGTGATCTATGGTCCCTTTACTTTATAGAGGGCCAGTCAGTCTTCAGAAAATTAAGGAAAAAGCTATTAGAAACTTTATTTGGACTGGGTCTATATCCAGTAAAAAGCACATCTCTGTCAAATGGGACATTTGCTGTGAACCAAAAGCTGAAGGAGGATTGGGGATTAAAAGGCTTCATCATCTTAATTGGTCTATACTTAGCAAGTTAGCTTGGAAGGTTCACTGTGATGACAACTTTGTCTTTTAGTTCCTCCGCTTACGATACTTAGATGCAACATTGGTGCCACGATCTTCGCATATTTACTCTTCCATTGGGCCTTCGATACATCCGGGGTTCTAGGACAAAAAAAACAATAGCCAGTGGATTATTGGACAACTTTCATCTAGCAATTTCTGGAATGCTAACTAGCTGGGATATATTATTTCAGAGTGGAATGGGATTCCTTATGATCAGCATCGTTACCTTCAAGCCAAAATTGGTGATCTTTATGTTAATGGTGAATGGCAGTCCCACCCTCTTTTTGTAATGCCTTTCCTTGTATTGCAGATGACATAGCACGCATATGATGTTGACTCTTTTGTCTACTGTGGATCTTCTGATGGTTCATGGAATAGCAAAACAGCTTATGAATTTTATTGCTCTTTTTCCCCTTGGGTTGCTTGGAGTTCCGAGGTCTGGAGACACTATTTTGATCTTCCTCCTGCTTAGTCTTTCCTAATCAAGCGTGCTATTTATAACGAGCTCCCAGCATATGATAATTTTTGCGGGAAAGGTTTTGCTATAGTCTCTAGATGCAAGCTTTGCAGCAGAGCTCAAGAATTATTGGATCATGCTTTTTCTCTATGTTCCTATGCAGTAACTTTGCGGTTTTCACTGTCAAGCCTTTTTGGAGTTTGTATCAATGTTACTCCAGGTTTGAGCAATCTTCTTAAATCTATTCACCACAATTACGAGCATGCTGGTTCTTTAGCAACTATATGGCTCATATGGCATTCCCGCAATAGAAGTTTATTTCATAATGATTTTATCTCTATTTCATCTTCTATCCGAGCTATTTGCAGGTTTATCAAGGAGGTACAGGTCCTTAAAATCGGACATATGCATAATGTTTTGACATAGCTACATATTTTAAATATAGATTCCGCATTGTTGGGGTACCCAAACCACAACCTCATATTTTTTTTTGGTGAAATGGATTCCACCGCCTGTAGGATGGTTAAAATTTAACACTGATGGAGCAGCAAGAGGCTCACCTGGCGTGGCTGGAGTAGGCGGTATACTGCGGGATCATAAAGGTACTGTTCTTGCTTCGTTTGCAGCGCTTGTTGGTACTTGTTATGCGTATGAAGTGGAGTTAAAAGCCATTGTCATTGCATTCAGAAAGCTTTGGGAGTTCAGATCTTCACCCATTTGGATAGAAAGTGATAATATGTTCGTTGTTGAGCTGCTGCGGCATAGGAAATTAAGTGAAAGTGATAGTTTTTACAGCTTTTTAGCTTTCTAGCAGGATTTCTTGATACTTTGTTTGGGATTGTTAGTGCTCCAAAGAAAATTTGGAATTTTTTTTATTCAATCGTTGATTTTTTTAATTTTTTATAAGTTATTTTTTCTAAAACTGTTTTTATAAAAAATATATATTTATTTGTTTCTATTAAAAATAATTTTTAAAATTTTTAAAATATTAAAAAAATAAAATTTTTTCTAAAAAATATTTTTTCGAAACTGAATGTCAAATCAAGCTTAATTGATGACACTCATCCGTTTTATAAAAAAATAATTCTTAAAATAATTCTTTTTTTTTTTTTAACTTTTAAATCCTAGTCAAACCATTTATATATAAAAAAGAAAAAAAAAATATTTCTGGAAACAAACCGTGAAGCTTTTGGTTTTTGGATCAAATAGGGAAAATACAACTCTTTGACAAAACCTTTTATCGTAATCTAAAACTTTTCTACTGATTTGTAAAAAAAAAAAAAAAAACTTTTCTATCGCGAATCGGATTTCGATTTGTTTTTTATTTTGTAAATTTTGTTGATATTCTACGTTTCGAGATTATCACTGTTATAAATATTTTCGAAACGATCCATACTGGTATTTTACTAACTAAACAACATTTTTTATTAATATTTTTACATAATGATTTAGTTGAAAAAATAAATACAAGTAATTTTTGTGAAGAAATAAAACATAATTTAAAAAATTCCCATATGACTCTGAATCCTTTTTCCGATCAAATTGGAATGGAAAACATTTTTATCAAACCTCAAAAATTAGTATTTGAACGGTAAAATTTGATATAATATATTAATATTTTTTTGAGATTAAAAATACTATTATTTGCTCTTTTTATTATATTATATTATACTAATATTTTATTTCGTTAGATTTTTTATTACGTTAAATTGCAGTAAAATGATAAGAAAAAATTATTATTTATCCTCTAAAATTTGACCTATTGTAGTAGTACTTTCTGAGATTTGACATATTGTATTAATATCTTCTAGGACTTGACTTATTATACTAATACCCAATAAAGTTTTACATATTTTACTAATACTTTCTGAGTAAAAAAAATATTATTTCCGACTAAAGTGTCTTAAAATTTAACAGAAAAATTATATAATTTAATAAAAATAAAATAAAAAAAACAAATAGCATAATTTTTAAATCTCTACAAAATATTAGCATGATATTCAAAAACTCACGAAGTAAATAGTAATTTTTCTACCTTTTAATTAGATTAAGTGTCTATTTAGTTTTAAAAAAAATGCAGATATGTGCTGCCAGCAGTTAACAATAGCAATATAAATACATATAATTCAGCTTGTTAGAATATTAAAAAACTTAAATAATCAAATATCTAATTTAGATTTTAATTTATTAGAGGGCTAAGAATGAATATTACTACTAAATCAAATAGATATCAATTTTTCCTTTTCTACAAAAATTATTGCATGCACCATAAACTTTGGAATCACACAATTATTGTAAATACCCTAACTTTCTTTTCTCTCAAATTTTTTTATTTTTAATTTCTCTAGCCACCATATTTTTTAAATAAGAATGAGTAATTTTTTGCTATTATTAACGTAAAATTACCTCCTTATATCTTTTTTTATCAATTTATTTTTAAAATAAGTGGTTATTTCACATAGATGTAGATTTTTATTTTATTTATTTTGTTTTTTGTGATTTCGTTATTTTGTTACGGCATTTGGTTTTATCTTGTTACGACATTTTATTTTTGTTATTTTATTGCAGCGTTTTTGCATGTAAACAATTTAAACAGATAAAATATATTTGATTTAATAGAGATAATAAATTAAAATATAGTCGTCAATATGTTGCAAAACTTGAATCTAAATATTTTAGTCACTATAGTATTATCAAATCTGTAGGTTTTAAACCGATTTATTATACTATTAACTTGAGTGCTATGAATATTTTCATTATTTTATTATCTATAATTTTTAGCGAATTTATATTTATTTTTATCTATATATTACTTATTTTCATTGTAAAAGAAAAATAAATAACCTTTGATAACCCGAAATGTTTTCGTTTCTCTTTTAAAATGACCCATAATGGTATTTTATTAAATAAATTGCATTACTTTTATCAAATTTTCCTTCTTTTTAAAAAAAAAAAATATAAGAATGGATTTTTTTTTCACCCATTGCACTTGAGTTATATTTGGATTGAAAAATTTTGAATAATTGATGAATTTATTCTAAATTTATCGTTTGACTACTTTAAAAAGTTCAAATTCATGGATTTCACTCATCCAACAGCATCATTTATTTTTTAAAAATTTGATTTTTCACCTTTTTCGTATAAAAGTCCAATATTTACAGATCAATAAAGAATTGTTACTATATTTTATTATTCCAAAATTATCTCCAATAAATTAAAAATATTCCAAAAATATATATCCTCCTAAAAAGGAAAACAATTATTTTTCTTTTTGTTTAACTATTTCAACTAATTGTTTTTTATTATTATTATTATTATTATTAATAAAAAATATTTTTAACAATACAATTAAATATTATAACGTATAATAACTTTATTTTTTTATTTTTCAACTCTTAAAATAACCAATTTTATTTTTAGAGTTTTTAAGTATACAGTAGAATTGATTGTATATTTTTAATTAATAAAAAATTATTAATATTTAATAAATAATAAAAGTATAAATTAATTGTTAAATTTATAAATTGTGGTTATTGAATCAAATATAAGTATAATAGTAATTATCTCATCAATACATGAATTTTATAGTCAAACCAAACAATAAAATTTTTAAAATTCATTTTATAATCCATAAATTTTATAAAATTTATGAATTTTAAAATGAAAAATACACAACTTACCGTTTTTAGTATAAAATAGACTTTTTTACACCTTATTTTTATTTTGGACTTTTCTATGAGTTTATTATATAGAATAATATTTTTACGCATTTTATTTTGCATGACTTTTCTTCTAACATAGACTTCTTTCTTCTTTTCATCCTTATTCAAAGCCTTTTTTAGGGTTTATATTATACTCTCTATTATTTTTCCTAAATTTTCCTTTTTAAAACACAATTTTAACTTCTTGATTATTTCTTGGATTTTTTATTGATTAAGCATGGAGGAAGCTGAAAATTGTACCATATGGTAATTATATATGTAACATATATTTTACATATATTCGTAATTATTAAATGCATGAAAAAATATATGACAAGTGCATATTTTACATATATTTGTGTTACTTGTAATTATTAAATGCATATAAAAATGCATGACAAGTATATATTTTATGTATTTATATTACTCGAATTATTGAATGTACATAAAAATAAATGATAATTTTATGCTTTTTTTTTTTACTTTAAATGACAATTTTATTGTAATTAAAACTCTATTTAATTAGATCATCTTTCACCATCACTTTTTATGGGTTTGGAATTGAATTGAAATTTAAAAAAAAATATTTTAAATTAATATTTTTATTTTTTGTTAAGTTAAAATTCTCTTGTATATATTATATACAAAATTCATATACTTATTATATATAAAATCCACATATATATTTTACTTCGTTTTTTTATATTTTTTTAAACTAATTGTTAATTTCAAGTTAATATTTTCACATAGATGTTACATATAAAATTCATATACTTGTTACATATAAAATTCATATATATATATATATTTATTTATTTATACATTTGTTATATATATTTCACATATATATTTTATTTTACTTTTTTTATTTTTTAAATTATTATTAAGTTAAAATTCTTAAAATTCATATACTAAAAAAATTGATTTATGTAGTATTTTTTTTCTATTTTATGCAGACTTTTTCTATATATTTAGGTTTCTAAAATATACGAGAGTGATTAGGCAATTAAAAATTTTAATATGAATTGAAAATAGTACAATTAATGTGGAAATTTAAATTTTTCCGAAATGCATTCCTAATTATTAGACAATGAGGTTACATAAATAAAGATATGCTAACAGTAAAATTGAAATTCTGAAATTTTTAAATTTTAGTTTAGTAATTTTTAAATTGTAATATAAAAATGATATTAAATATATAGAAAATATAATTTAAGTTTATTTTCCAATTTTAAAATCTCTAGATTCGAACAGGCTTGAGAGTTTGAATGCCCCCCTTCGAGAAAGCTGATAGGCACTGTTTTGGCAACACAAAAATATATTATAATATAATTTAATCATAAATTTAATATAGTTGAAAAAATGATTTTTATTTGGTGAAATAAATTATTTAAAAAATATATATTATAATTAAAAAAAATTAATAGAATTAGCGTTGAATTTATAAGTTAGTAAATTATAATTTTTGTTTTCTACTATAATTTTTTATTCAAAACTCCCCGATAAATATATATTATAATTATTATTTATGTATATATATAATTGAATTTTATATTATAAGAGTGGATAGATATATTATATTGAGTTAAAATATTTAATATAATTTTTATATTATTTAATATATATTATATATTTTTAATTTAATTAAAAATATTTTTAGCTACTATATTTTTAATTATTAAATTATTAATTAGTGAGCAATAAAAAGTACAAGAAATTTATTTAGAAAAAGAAAAAGTATAAAATCTAGAGGAGATCACATCCATGCAGCCTAACGTTCAGTTGACTCCCAGCAATAAAGCATTAATAAATTCTGAATATTTTAATTAGAAAAAAAACAACTAAAACAAAAAGAACTCATTACCCGTATTGAAATTACATCTCTCTCCCTCCTGCTTGTCTTCTTTCTTCCTCTCTGTTCCCATCTCCTTTCCCTCTTCTTCCCTTGCCTCTCTCCAAATCCTCAGAACCGAAACCCTAAAAACCTTGATCTCGCCGGACCCATTCTACTCCGACAGATCGCCGTCCATTCCTTTTGAAGCTAACAAAAGCGACAAGGAAATAAAGGAAAAGAGGGAAATTGGAGAAGATAGAAAGATAGAGAGGCGAAATGTACAAGAACCAGCTGCAGGAGCTGGCGCAGAGGAGCTGCTTCAACCTTCCTTCTTATACCTGCATAAGGGAAGGCCCTGACCACGCTCCTAGATTCAAAGCCACTGTTAACTTCAACGGTGAGATCTTTGAGAGCCCTCACTATTGCTCTACTCTCCGTCAGGCTGAGCACTCCGCCGCCGAAGTCGCCCTCAACTCCCTCTCTAATCGTGGCCCTTCTCATTCTCTCGCCGCCCGCATTCTCGTAAGCAACTCACACTCCTTCCTCTTTCTTTTTCTGTTAATTTTCGTTTATAAGCTTAATTTACACCATTATTGTTGTTTGATTTTTCTATTAAGATTAGAGAAAATTTTCAAGCTATCAGTTCTGGTTCTTACGAACATGCGCCGGGTGCGTTACTTGCTGCTTTCCGGATTAGCTTTTTGAATTTTGAAATTTTCTTTTGTTGTTCTTCGCCTTTCTTTTTCTATATTTTCGCGTTCCTTCTTCTAGCCGTACTCATCACTGCCTCCGGCGAATTATCTTATGTATTGACGGAAATGCCCCTCTTCGCCTCCGTTGTTTGCGTGCCGTGTGCGCTACACTGTGCTTTTTATTAACCTCGGGTTTCAATAATTTTTAGCCCCGGTGGTGCAATCGTGGGCCAAATGGTTGTAAAGGCTTAACCTGCGCACGCGCCTTTTTGTTGGTGATCGCTTGCTGGTTTTGCGGACGGTGGGTTTGGGATGGCCTGACGTCGAAAGGACGGAAATGCCCTCGTTACCTGCAAAGGTTTACTTTCTGACAAAAACAATCGATGAATCTCTCCTCTTTTTTTTCCTTTTTCTTTTGGTGTATGTGTGTTTATAATATACGGAAATTTTAAGAAAATCTGCTGGCGAAGTTTCTTTGGTGTTGAAGTGACTAAGACTCATTTGGTTTTAGTTCGTCTCTGTTCTTGGTAAAACAGTTGTACTTTGGAGTTGCAATTGGTATTTGGGGTATTCTTGTCACTTAAATAATGCGATTTTTTTTTTTGTGGTTGACCTGATTGGTTGCTGAGAAAACGGGAAGAAACGGGAAGAATCTTAAATTTTAAATTAGTTAGACTTTTTCTTCCTTTCGTATTTTTCTTTGTTCTTCTTCATCTTTTTTTTTAGTTATTAATTTAAATGGTCATTGGATATTAGCTGAAAAGTCTTTGTTATAGAAAATTCCATGTATCAGATTAAAGATCTCATGGTCGATAAAATTTTAGCTATAAATTGCAATGGCGTTGTACCCTCATTTATAAGCTTGTAGTCTTGGACAGGGAAATATAGACATCTAGAACCAAAGTGGAGTTAAGGGCTAGTTGATCAAACGATATTGAATCAAACTCAAAGGCAAGGATATTAGGTTAGAGTTAATATCTTCAAGTGCCTAAGTGATGCTTCTTGCACTGGTTGTTCTCCCGATTCTAATTCTCTCATTATCACATTTGCAAAACAACCGTGATATTTAACATGCATCTATTAAACTCAAAGACCAACTTAAACTTTTAGCTTCTGTTTCCATGATCCAGCTCAATGGAAAAGTTTCTTTCCTGAACCCCCTCTGTAGGCTTTGTATTCCACAAATTAATGAATGATCTCACTCATTGAGTTGCTATAATCTTCTAGCATAATCCTTTCATGTATGCTTTCTCTTGAACCTTTCGCAGAGAGTTCTAGATATTTATTCTGCAGTTTCCATGGTACATGCTTAAAAAGACATCTGTTTGTGTTCCCTCTTTAAATATTATCTTCTCTCAATCCCATCAAATTTTAATTTTGCTAATCATCATTCACTAGGAACAGTGTCATAATGAATTGAAAATGGTCATAAGAATAAATTTGAAATATACAAGCTATGCTGAAATGGTGAAATAGTTTATAAAGTTGTTCAATAGTGATTGTCAATGTCAACTATATGACAACAATATGCTTTCCTGATCTGGAGGAATCAAATTTAGTTGCTGAATTTAAGAAGTCCTTATCAGAAGTCTGGTTAGGAATTTTGAAACTCGGTCTATGCCCAACCTGGAGCCTACACAACCTAGATGAAAAATATGGAACATGTGTAATTTGTTCATTGTGCAGCCTAGATCTCGAGTGAACATAGAATCCTGAGACTGGCTTCACTTTAGGGGCAGGCCAGGTCTGCTGTCCCACCCAAGCCTGGGTTTTCACCGGATTTGGCCAGGTTGGTCCTCCATTGAACAGCTTTGATGACTATCATATTAGACAGTTATCTAGCTAAAGAGATGTCATTATTCATTTTGGGGTATCGCAAAAGCCTTAGAGAAGTTTGAATTTCAACATATTGACTTGGGAAAGTGACAAGGATCTGTGTAGCAAACTAGGCTCAATTGGATTGACTTTGGTGAGTAAATTTTACTTTCGCTATGTAATTACCTTATTTAACAGCTTCAGGTTGATAAAGAGCACATGATGGTACTTAACATGGACTTTTGGTAATCAGACTTATAGTACTTGTAGATGTTCTAGTTTTTTCTGCTGCCATAATGTATATGAATCACAACTTCGCTAGTGTTTATGTACTTTACTTCAAAACCATGTTTGATCACCATTCATCTAATCTCAACTGGCATAAAGAATACATAAACATACATCATATGTTGTTCCTGTAATATCTCCTTATTGAGGGGTTTTTCTGTATTTTCATTAGTATCATCATCTTAATAAAAATTTATCTCGATTATAGGATTATGTTACAACTTATAATACTTCTCCTGGATGTTTGTCCTTATGGTTTAGATCTTCATGGGTGTTCTTTTGAAACTTATCCCGAAGATGTTGGGTTTTTCTGTTGTCAGGATGAAACTGGTGTCTACAAGAATCTTCTACAGGAAATTGCACAAAGAGTTGGTGCTCCATTGCCACAGTACACAACATTCAGGTCAGGCCTGGGGCACCAACCTGTTTTTACTGGGACAGTTGAATTGGCTGGAATTACATTTACAGGTGAACCTGCCAAGAATAAGAAACAAGCTGAGAAAAATGCAGCTATGGCAGCTTGGTCCTCTCTGAAACATTGTGAGTCCCTGTGAACTTTTGCATTGCATAAATAATTGCTATAGATGACTGTTAAGTTATAGTTGTAATCTCTCTTCAGATGGTGGATGTTAGGTGAATAAATTATTAATGTTCAGAAGAGGAAAAACTGAATGTTCTCTGCGTTATAATTTGCATAGAGACTCTGCTGTTTGATATGCATATGGATTTGTGAATGCCTTTTGTTAAGAGTCTATTGTGTCTCCATTTTGTCTGGAACTCAGTATCATTTTAGTTGTATTGCCAGCAGTCCTCTTAAAATGCTATAGGATTTTTTTGTATTTAGATATACAATCATATTTCTTCAAGAAGATATAAGCATATCTGAGTCTTGCAGAAAATTTGCGTAGAAATTTGGCCTGCCTTTGGTACAAATGGGTAATATTTATTACTTTAGATTACTTTATCTCACTGTTGTCAAAGGGGGTCTCAATTTAGCCAACTTCTGCTTAAAGTGTGTATATGTTTTCTTTCCGGTCAGTGGCAAAAGAAGATGCTAGTTCTTCTTCTGAATCAGAGAATAATGATGAGCTAGAACAAATCACTATAGCACGTGCCCTGTTGAACTACCGTGTGAAGGAAAAGATAGCAATGGCAAAATCCCCCAACTCCCATGTTCCATTTTCAAAAAAGTTTCCAATGCAGAGTCCTAGGCCAACAAGTCCACAGCCCACCCCAGCTACCACATCAAAAATCCTCCCATTAATTTGTCCCAAGGCAACTCGAAATAGATCTTCTTCAACCACAATAGTTGACAGACCTGTGCCACCTAGAGCAACATCAACTACAGTAAGTGATAGAATTGTGCCTCCTTGGCAATCACCAGCTCCAGAACTCTGGGCAACTCACCATCAGAAATTCCCTGCTGCTGGAGCAGCTCCATATGTCCCTATCCGACAACTTGGGGCACATTGCCATGGCATGGCTCAACCAGTGAGAATAAGAAGTGTTGTGCCTTGTTTTGCTGCACCTCAACGTCAACCATCACTCCCCCCTCAGGTGATCCAAAGACTACCTCAACAGCCACCACCTGTCACCATTAGGCAAACTTCATTAGTATATGCTGCTCCACCACAAGTTCAAAAAGAAGATCCTTCGAATGTTCGAAAAGATCATGTGGCTGTACAGAAAGAAGATGCGTTGGCAGTTCAGAAAGATCATGTGGCCGTACCGAAAGAAGATGCTCAGGCAGTTCAGAAAGATCATCAAGCTATTCAGAGAGAAGATTCTAAGGCTATTCGAAAGGAAGAACCTCTAATCAAGACAAAAGATGAACCAACTGCCATTGCTTCCCCTGCTCCCGCTCCAGATAACTCACCAGCTAAAGTTGAAGAAACTGGGAGCTTAACTGTAGACAAGGTACAAGAATCTGTGACGGTACAAAGCTTGGAACAACTCAAAATTTGATCATGGCTTGGGAAGAGTTGGGTCGGTGGAGACAATCTGATGGTTATTGCGCCTGTCTGACATTTGTTTTAGTTATCTTCTCTCGTCTTATTGTACTGAGTGCTTCCCTTTCATCATTTCCTTTTTCTCTTCTTAATGTTCCCCATTTTGTTCGCTTAGAAGCCACAGTTGCAGAAAGCAGGTTAAATTGGCATGGGCAGTGCCATATCTTTGCAATCTGAAGAGTTTTGCCTATGTCAGTAATCAATCAATCCAGCATGGCCATATTATGGCACGAAATGATGTTGCTAATATTTTCATTAAAATTATGTTCAGGGCCTTGGTATGATTATCAGTGAGGTAGTTGTCCCAAAATTTTTTGCCCCATTGGTAATGTATGCTTGATTAATATTAGTGATTAGTCATTCCTTGCTGAGGAATTAATTGACAATTTGATCAGGTGAATTGTTGTATTGGGTAGGAGAAGCTGCTCAAGGCAGCCAGTCATCTCACAAATCACATTTCAGTTGAATCTATACGGTGGCTTTATTTCATTATTTCTGATTAAATTGTGTCAACCATTAATATGATCCAAAATTTATTGTCGTAGTACATATTTTGAATGTAATTGATTTTCAATACTATTGAAAATAAATTATAAATGATAGATTTGGGAATAAAAGTATTGGCATTGTTAACCGCAATGAATTTCAGTTTCCTTTCTTTCTTTTTTTTTTCTTTTTCCTCAAAAGAGAAAAGAAAAGAAAAGGACTACAGCTTGTAGGCCAAATGGGACAAACTCTGGATGGAAACAAAACGAAGGGGATGGAAACGTAGCAATATGTATGTTTCTTAGGAAAATGGACTAGTCTGTTGAGTGTATCTTTCACTTTATGACTTTGAAGGCCATGAAAGGGATGATCACAAATATGAGGTCAATTCATCCCAGTATATGTGGTGTGTTGTGGTGATATGTTGCTGAGTAAATGATGACCTCATTAATCAATATTTTATTATTAATTAATTAATTAAAAAATAATGATAATAATATGAAATAGGAGGAAAAGTTAAGAGTGGGAATCCACAATTAGTTGAGTTGGGATTAATTAGCAGGTGGAAATCACATGCAAGACAAAGCTAATAAATAAAGTGGGGTAAAGATGTACCCTGATTATCTCTTCTTAATTAATTTAGGTGGCCCCATAGTTTTTTTTTTTTTCCATAATTTATTAATTAAGAGACTCGCGGATTATACAATAGAGTAGTAAATTTTTTTTATACTAACCGTAAATATAATAAATTCCAATCAATATTGATGAATAGTAACAACAAAATTTTAACTCAAAAACTCTCACAAATTATAATATTCATGAGTGAAAATATGTCACTCCTTCGAGTTGGTTAGGGGGCCCGTAGTTATCATAACAACATTCCATCTCTTTTATTTTTCAACCATTTTGCAGTTTGAGTGCTTTTGTGTAATGCAATTGAATTGCTTCTAATTTTTAGTCTCAAATAATTTGGAAGCTGGGTCAATTTATCTTTTCATTTTCTTTCGATGATCAATCTATTTCAATTTCAATTTTTGAGTCCAATTAATACGAAATTTAATTAACAAAATTTTAAAGTAATTTATAAATTAATTTCACTATCTTATAAAATTCATTAATACTAAACATAGTTTTATTAGACACGATTGAGTTCACCATTTATATAGTAAGAATTGTGAAAGGTTAAAAGGTTTATGTTTACTCAATATGTAGTCTATTGAAATATAATTATTTGATTTTCTTAGTATAAATAAATAAATACAACAAATGTTTAATCATTTAATTTTGCTTTTATTTCATCTAAAAATTTTTGATATAGACTAATAAAAACACCTTAAATAAATATTCGCATTTGTGAGAATTGAAAAATGACTCAAATGAGTCTCATCGCTGCTATATACTAATATTAATAAGAATTTTTTATTTTTATAGTAAGTATAAGAAAATAATTATCTCTATTATATGGTTTATGGCCGACTGGACCTTCTAATAAACTACAAAAACAACTCAAATAATTGATGTTAGGATTCTTAGCCGATTAGGTGTTGAGTTGATTCACAAGGATGGGTATATGGGCCAAACCTCTCTATCCATTATTGTAATGAGTGCAAGCAATCAATGGATATGAGTTCAATTTTGTTGAGCAAGATGTTTGCACATTATGATTATTTTCTTGAATCTCCATTTTTGTTGGGCTAATATGGGTGTGTTTCGGTTTAATTTGAACCGAAGCTAAATGATTTAAATCCCAAATATAATGTTAATCTCCAAAAAAATTCCATTTAATACTGAATTAATCAAAATTTTAATTAAATTCAGTTTAAAACCTATCTTATTGAATAAAATAAAAATTGTCTATCCAATCCAATTTGAACCGAAATATGATAATAATTTTCTTAAATTTCTTACCAAATTAAAAATATATTTCTCTTTATAATCCAATTGAAATGAAACAATAATTCCTTTAGTAGTTTTAATTCAATTAATTCAAATTTTCTAATCATTTATTTATAGGACTTTAATTTTTTAATTTCATGTCGGACTAAATTATTGAATGTTCTTTCTGTTAAATGTGTGTACTAGTCTGTAAAGTATGGATTAGAAAATATATTCACCCTTATGATAATAAAGTTCAATCTAGTAGATTTTTCATATTTTTATTTTTTTAGTCATACTACAAATATTCTTAGTCAATTAACTAGAATTATATACTGAAATTAATCATTCTCGTGCTAGATAGAATCTCAAAGATGACAAAATATTATTTCATAAGGTAATTATATATTAAAAACTTGAAATCTCTAACCAAATTGGAAGAGATTCGCACCATCTCAACCAGAATTTTTCATATTTTTATTTCTGACCATTGCGCATTCTAAATATGTTAAAATTTTGATATAATTCGTCTTCTATCAACCATTGAATTTTGACATCATGAAATATATAAGAAATGAAGCCTCTCTAGACAGAAAACTTATAGTCCAACTAGTAAATGTCATATATTTATTTATTCATTAGGAATTTTTGGGATAAAACAACTAATTTCATGTTGACATCAAATAACAAAATAAAAAAAAACAACTCACACTAAAAATGTTGGGTTGGTAGGTTCCATCTTCCTCAGGACATCATTATTACAACCTTGAGGAATTCAAAAATGCTGTCTTTTCCTTTTAACTTCTTCATCAACCTTTTTATGTAATTTTTATGAGTTTTCCCCATTTAAATTTTGTTTTATTTTATTTTAAATGGTTAAAATTTCAAATTACCCACATAAACTTACAACACTAATCATGAAGAAAGAGTCCTTTTTTTTTTTTCTAAAAATAGAGGCAACAAAAAAATTAGGGAGCTTGATAAATTTTGTGGGATGTGATTGCATATAATGTATATTGTCATTTTCGTTCATTAATTTCCATTTTATTTGATTGATCATCAAGTCCAATGAATCATCGCCAATTATATAACAAAAATAATTTTTTATTGTATTCGTTGTAAAAGTGATTAGTTTTCATCAATATTTGTAAATGATGATAAAAAAATTTTAAATTTGATATCTATCTGGTTATTACAAGTAAAAATACTAACTAAACTACCTTTTCATTGCCAGTTTATATATCTTTTTACAAAATGCACCTTTTGAATTTTTTTTATTGAAATTAACCCTTCAATTTCTCATTTTGCATTTTTATAGGCTTCATTAATCTAACATAACATTAATATAAAGTTATTTTCACCCTGAATTTCATTTAGTTTGTTGTAAAATTATATAATTTTTTTTTTCATCTCAAAAAATTATTTTTCTTTCAATTAAATAACTTCGGATCAAATATATAAATGGTCAACTGAAAATATATGAGGAAATGACAGCAGATTTCCAAAAATTCGGATGGTACAAAGTTTGATATAGTTAGAATTTCATGGTTAGACCGTCCTCTTTCTAATTTCTCTGAAACATCTTTATCAATCTTCCATATCTAATAATTCTACACCATTTATTATTTTGTTGGACTCCATCAACTACCGCATTACCTAACCTATTTAACCCATCCTCATTTGCTCTTCTCAACTTTTGTGTCGTCTAATGTTGAAATTCAAGTAAGCTTTACATATCCCTAATGTTTTGTTTTCCTACTCAACATAAAAATATAATATTACCCTTGCATACGTGGATAAGGTAATGTAGATTTTTTTTTCACGTTAATTAGAAATTTCGAGTTAAAATACTATATATATAACTATCTTAAAATTTATGAGACGTTGCATTCTATCCTTGAGATTCTACTCAACAGAAATATGATTAGTTTCAATGTTGATCATAGCTAGTTGATTGACAATAATATATGTAATCTAAAAAAAAAAAAGAATATTATTAAATATTATAAACAAAATAATAAGAATTTATTTGATGGAAAATATTATTTATCCAGATTGTATCTATATTTATATAAAGTAATGAATCAATTTAGTCATATAACTAAGTAATTATAATTTTATATATTTGACATATTTCGATTCATTTTAATAAAAGAAAAAAATACATATGAATTGACTAGTGGATCTGTATTCCATTATCCGATCAAAAAATCTGATAAAATCCGATCGTATCAATCTTGAATCGATTCGAAATAAAAAATTATCTGAAATTAATTAGATGACTCGCATGATTAACTCGACTTATCTAAAATCGATTTGAAAATCATGATAAATTAATTTGTGTCGTATCCGATCGAGGTTTATTGGCCAATGTAAATGAATATCTTTGAATTACAAACATTATTTTATTTAGAGGATTTCAAATTAGTTTTAAAAAAAAAATAAAAATTAACTAATAGACTTTTGTCGACTTCCATGGATAAGAAACAAAGACAGAAATAGTAACACAAAACTATTGAAACATATTTACAAAGTACAATGTGTGAGTTGTTTCTTTCATTATTCATAAAGAGATTGATGGAATTAAAGCTTTATTTATCTCATGAATATTATCTGTCTCCTTGCACCACATTAATCATTTGACCAAATTGTTCTAAAGCTTTACATAATTCTTTTCTATATGTCGTTTTCTGTTTTCATGTATAAAATTCTCACTGCATTTTGATGAATTCAATTCTACAATTACAGAAAACCTTATATATATATATATATATATATATATATATGTTATCTTATCGGTCATTGGGAAATTTTAAGTTACTTATACAAGTGAGAATATCAATCAAATCATCCCTTAATTGATAACATTTATTTTCTTAATTAGATAGATATCATCAAGATTCTAATTGCGCTTATTATTTTGTAATTATAGAAAAAAACTATTTACCATATCTATTTTTGTACTGCTTTCTGCCTAACTTATATTAAAATATTTGTATTTAAATATTTATATTATTCAACCTGCATTGAAGTACTAGTATTTTAAAGTAAATGAAACAAGGTGATACAAAATAATTAAACTGGTTCATGTAGCATTAGTGGTAATTTTATTAACTTAAATAGAATAATGGGTACACTAATTTACCAACACCATTTATCATCTTGTGAAGTTTGCAAGAATTAATCATATGGACAAATCGGAATTATTAGATTAGGAATTTACCTTTCATTTTTTGGCTCAAACATGTAATTCATTAATTTGTATAAAACGTTGCCGTTTGTACAAGGATACTAACATGGCACTATTGTATAAAGAATACTTTCATGGCAATATCATGAAAACATACCTAATTCAAGTGTACCAATAATCAAATATATTTTTAAGCCAAAACTAAACATAACTTTGGCCATGCATATATATCTTATATGGTATGTGAATCTTCAAAAGCTGTAGGGTGGGGGTCCTCCACTTTCACACCCTTTGTTCATTATACCATAATTCATGAGTTATGGAAAACATCTTTTTTTTTAAAAAATATATATATTAGCAAATTTTTGAAAAGATAAAATTAAACGAGATGAGATGATAAAGTTTGTTTCTCTTTAATTAAAGATTTTAAATTTGAATAGTGAGTATAAAAAAGGCTTAAACTGTATGCACGATTTGTTTAATTTATCAATTTTTTTCAAATTATCTCATTGATTGTTTTTTTATCATATTTGCTTCTGTATGCTATTTTTATACTATATTGTCATCTCAAAATTTTAAAAAGTAATATATCATGCTGTAATTTATTGATGTAGAGACTGAAGTACATTAACAAAAAGATTACTGCAATGTTGGCAATTTAAGACATTGTATGTTATTTTTCAAATTTAAGATATGTGATAATATGACATAAAAATAGCATTTAGAAGACAAATATAAACCAAAAACTAGTCAACGAGAGAATATGAGAAAACAAACAAATTGAAAAGACAACATATAATTTATGTCTAAAAAACCTTTAAATTTTGAGAAAAAAATATTTTACTCTTTTAAGGAATTCATTCCACGAATCCAGAATGACTAAAAATACAAAATTTCCTTTTCTTTGATGGTAATAAATCTATTGACTCTAATAAATATTTAATTTGCCAAATTTTGACCTAAATCCTCTTCAACTCTGAGAAAGCATGCAAGCTTGCCCTAAAATCAAACAAATTACAAAATAAAAAAATAAAGGCATTGCAATAATTTTAGTGGGTTTTCTAAATCATTAGCCATCCTTATAGAGCATGATTTGAAGTAACGAACTCACCCAAATAAGCCTATGAACTATGAATCTATACATTGACCATCCAAGCCCTAATTATATTAATCTTTTTAGATTAGGGAATGGTTACATCAGGTAGTTAAAAGAATTTAGCAGAAAGAATCATATTACTGATGTTGTTAATTAAAAATAATAATTTCATATAATTAGCATGGATTTTGAAAATTGAAAGAGTAAAATATTTTAAATTTGATTTAATGGGTCATAATTAAATTTACATCTAACTCAATTATAATAATTTATTATGTAAATTATGTGAAGTTGTCTATCTATTATTATAATTTTAAATTAAATTTAAACAATTCAAGATGGTGCAGATGAGATGACACTGTATCGAATTTGAACTCTGGGTATAAAGTTATGTTAAATACTTTATGAAAGTGATTTGTCCTCTTTCGAAATCCTATCTGACATACTTTGAATTTATTAAACTAACTCCGAATATCATTAAAAAAAATCAAATTTAAACAAAAATAACTAATATAAGTCGATTAAATAAAAAAATAATGACAAAAATCATCATATAATTTTAAATCTTTCTAATTTCATGTCTTGAATTTTATTTGATTGATATGTTATTCAATGGAAGTGCCCACTCTTTATACCCAATTGGCTAGTTTTGCTTGAACAACACCCCTAACAACCAAAGGAGAACAATGGCATCTTTGTGCTTAGGGGGATAAAGCTTTTAGGGTGAAAAGAACAGAGCATGAAGGAAGTGAAATGATGTAAAACACAGAGAAAAAAGAAGTATCGATACTAAATTCTACTTACTCTCTACACCCAACAACACAAACAAGCTTGCCATTGAAGCAAAGGTTGAGAGAGATTATTATCAGTGTCACAAAGTTGGCTGACTTAGGTGGGGCCAAGTTTCCACTTCAACGACACCAACCTCCAAAGCAATGCCACGAGAGCATTCTAGTGATTTACGCAACAAAAGAATTTGTTCTTTTTTTTTTGAAAAAAAAATAAATGAAAATTTTTGTGTGCATGGAGCCGGCCCAGACAAGTTGGGCCCACATGATTGAAACTTAGATGGGGCCCAAAGGGGGGGTTAAGGAAGCACTGGCATTATTCCTTTCCTATGAAAAAAGCAATGGCTCATGGAAAAAGGAGATAGAAACCCTCCACCCATTTGGAAGAATGTAGCTATCATAAAAGTTAAAGAGATATTAAAATTAAAAAAATCAAATCAAATCAAAAGAATAACATTAATTTTCTTTTTAAAAAAATAATAAATTTTAATTTAATAGTACTAATTTTATAATTATTGACTATAAAGTTTTAAGTTCAAATCTATAATAAAACAATTTGTAAAAAAAATAAAAATAAAAAGAGGGGACAAAGTGGAAGGATGTTAAATCCATCACCTAAAGTTAAGAAAAGAAAAACATACCCTATTTGACTTTGTTATTGCTCATCATATATAATTGATTGTACTACATTTATATAAAGAGAGAGGCAACTTTATTGTGTTCTCATCCCATTTTTTTCAAACTCTAAGTTTGTAGTTTACTCTTGATAAAGATTGGTTCTTTATATATATAGATATAGACAAAATCACAAAAGTAAAATTTTGAAGCAATTCAATTTGAGCTTAAACTTAAAATCTATAGTTTGGAAACAAAATCAATATTATTGAATTAAAATTTATTGGTCATATAAATTAAATTCGGTAATTAAAATTTTTCACTTATATGTTTAATATATAAATTCTAATATAATAATATTGATATAGTGACCAAAAGTAAGGTATCAAATTTAAATTTTCATTTTGACTCGTTGTAAAATAATGGTAGAGATTTTTTTTTTTTTTACCACATTTAATTAGCAAAATCGAAAAGAGATAGTTAAATTGAATGATGGAATTTACTAGTGACCGGAAAATCAAGAAACCAATTGACAATGATGTGAAATCTTGAAGGATAGGGAGACAAATACTAATGGGAAAAAAAAAAAAAACAACAATGATATATGACATTTCTAAATACAAGCCACGTGTCACTAAGGCAATTCATGGGTACAAAATATTGTATAATGTATAAACTAATATAATCGTATAAGTATACCTATCGTTTTGTGATCATATTAGAAATGGTATAATATATCGAGTCTATTTAAAATTTTTTATAAAATGTTGTGTACCCATCAAACAATATACTCACTATTTTTAGAGAGATCAATATATAGAGAGAGATACATAGAAAAATAAAAAAATAAAAGAGGAAAAAAAGAACTCAAGAATACCGACAACACCACCACCAAAAATGGAACTAGGAGAGGATTTTCAATGGTGGAAAGTCAATTTCATTACTTTTAGGTATTCTGTTCTTTAAGTATATCAAATTTTCCATATGGGTTAGCTCAATGGCATGCTTATAATGAAAGGCTATAAAGTTAGATTGGGAAATCTTTTCTTTTTGAAAAAATATGGTGTTTCGCCCATTATTGGATCCAAGACAAAGATATGTTAATAACGACCACTCAAATACAAAATGAGATTCACCTTAGCTTGAGCTAGGATACCTTAAAAGAATAAAATTAAAAAATTAAAAGAAGAAAAAGAAATGGGGAGTCCATGGAGAATAAAGAGGGTCTACAATAATTGATATAAGACTTTTTCATCTTAATCAAAGTTTTTCAAACTCTCGATATACAATTATTTTATATACTATTGAAGTAGGGTTTTGTCGATATTTAGGAGCATATATAGTTGCTCAATCTCTTACTAGGGATGCTATGACTTATGCTAATCGCATATAAGAGTGATTGGTATTGTTACTGATTATTTCAAAAATATATTTTGAATTTTTTTTAATTTAATTGATTATTTTTTTAATTTTTATAAACAGTTTTTTTAAATATATTTCTGAAAATACATATATATATATATATATATTTATATGTTTTTATCCAAAAAAAAATTCAAATGAATGCCAAACAGACTGTATGTGATTTGAAGTTTGCCTCCTTTTTTTTTTTTTTTTTTTTTTAGTGTTTTGTTTGATGGTGTCTCTTTGTTTGGTGAAGCTCTTGCCACGGGATTTTCAGTTGGCTGTATAGATATCTTAAGCTTGGGTTGGTTTGTTGGATGTTTAGGACTGTTTTTTAGTGTTTAAAAAAATAGGTTTAAATTTTTTTTTATTTAATTGATTTTTAATTTTTTTATAAACTGTGATCTAGAAAAAAGATTTATTTTTTAAAAAAATAGTTTTCAAAACTTAAAAAAATTAAAATAAATTTTTTTTCCGCTTTTTCAACCGTAGTTGTAAACAGGCTCTTGATCTTTTTGGTATTTGCTTTCTTGTATCATTCTTGTTTTGTTCGGTTGAATGAAGCATTGATTTTTTTTTAGAGTTCTTAATTAATTAATATTGCCTCTAATTAATGTAGGATATATTAGAAAAAGGAATTAATACATAGTTTCAATCATGTTAGTTAAATTTTGTGAATTAAATTATTTAAAAATAAAAGTGAGTCTATTTATTTTGTTTTTGTTAATTGAATTATTTAAAAATCATTCAATGATGAACTATTGTTAATTTTTTTGATAAAATAATTAATTAATGTTAAAACATGGATTAATTCCAGGTAGATTTAAAGATTTTCCTTTACGTGTAACGATTAATCAAACCAGCGAATTCCAGATAATGCTTAGAGCCCACACCCATCAAAATGGAAGATGATATCATATAACTAATATTTTATTGGTTTTTTATCTTCTTCTTTTTATTATTATTTATTTTTATTTAATAGTAAATCATTGAAGAAAAAAGGTTAATTTCAACCTATTATTATTATTATTATTATTATTATTATTATTATTATTATTATTATCTTGTTGCTTGTGATGCAATTTTGCCTGTAAGTGGTGATTCTTTATTCACCAAAGATAGCTACTCCAGTCCAAGAAAAGAAAATCATAATTATTAAGTCAAATTGATTATTATTTCTTACGAAGAAACATTAACATTAATAAATAATAATTATAATAATTTTTTTTAGATTGTGAGAATGTTTATGGGCAGCACGTGACACTACTTTTCCCGCATGCAGAAAGCAGCTGAATTAGCTCAAAAATATGCCACAAAATTAAAATATACATTTGAAACCTAAGTGGTAAAAACGTTTATTTTTGAAAAATAAGTGGATAGCTGCTTTCTTTCTGTAAGTCAATAGTTTACTCAACTCTTTAAATATATTTACAAAGCATTCATTTTCCCTAGTACAAAAAAAAAAAATACACATTATATTTTTTCTTAAAAAGAAAAAAAACATACATATATGTAAACTTGTAAGACTTTATATTATATTATAATCACTCAACATTCGTATTTAATATAATCGTAATGCAGATATTTGGATTATTTGTATAATATATATATATATATATATTATAAATTAATGAAGATATATATTTTGTTAAATAGTATTAAAATAATTAGAAAAGCAAGTTCATATGGTTTGCTTAAATTTTAAGAGATGATAAATTTAATGGAAATAATTGCATTTAAATATTAAAGCTGCTAGCCTTTATTAGATTAATATATCCAAATAAAATTTTCATAACTCCATTTCAATATGCATGGCATCAAAGCTATTAATTAGCACTATAGTATTATTATTTTTTTAATTTGAAATATATATTAAGAAAAAATGAACACTTATTATCCCCAGGGTTAATTAGCACTGTATGGAAGGAATGTGTCAAGATTTTCTTAAGGAATATATATATATATATATCACAAAGTCAAAGAAAAATGAAGAAAGGGCTCTTTCAATCTGATGTATGTATACTTTTTTATAAATTATAATTGTTGGTCTGGAATTAAGAAACCGTCCTTTGTACTTATTATTCAAACTGATCCTTTATCTTTATTTATTTTATTTATTTCAAAAATTAAATTGTTTATTTTTTAAAAAATAAAAAAGCTTTTGGAATTGTCCTTGTTATGCTAGAAGAATCTCGAGACTGCCATTATTCACTTCTTTTATAAATTTAATTGCTTTGAGAATATATTCTCTTCTTTCGGCTTATTATGTTTTATTAAGCTTGTTTCTTCTTTAATTCTAATTAAAATAATAGAAAAGAAGCTTCTTTCTTCTTTTATTATACTATTACCGCCTTAATAGATTATGTTAATTTATTTTATCTTCAATTAATCTTAATATTAATCTTGAGATGAGATATTTTTTTTGTTTAGAATTGGGATGAAGTATTTTATTTTTTTTAATGGGTATGTCCGGCACAAATTCAAACCAATAAAAAATGCTCTAAATTGTAGGATATTGTATCTAATCAAATCTCTTCAAAAATTATATATGAATGGATGTTGACTATAATATTTTATAAATTATTTGTTGATAGTTACTTAATATCAAATTGAATTTTTTTTTTGGCACATTCAGGTAAGTTAGGCTCACAAAAAGAAACTACCGAGAGCAAAAAAAACTCCACACAAATTATGAAGAAGCCAATGGGAAAGGCCCTGAGGAGGATTAAGAAGAGCATGAGAGCCAACATCATAAAACCGACCTTCATTGGCCATAAAGTCTACTGTAAAATTTGTTTCTCTAAAGACATGGCAAAACCATATATCAATAAACTGTTTCGCTAGCTCTTTAACATTAGCAATTAGCAAAAGTATGTCAAGTTTCATTAATCATCTCTACCATATACTTATTAATAGATTCTACCAGTAGATAGTTGACATTGTGAGTTATAGTCAGCTACATACCTTCATACAAAACCCATAACTTAGCACAGATGATATCGCAATGACCAAGATTAATGACAAAACTGCCAATCCATATGCCCTTATCATCAGGCAGCAAACCACCTCCAAATGCTCGTCATGACCATGCGAAAAAGTACCTTCAAAATTAAGTTTAACAAAACCAGCAAGAGGCAGAGACCAAGACACCATAACAGACTCCTTAGGATAATGCCCCATATTAATCTCCAACTTCAAAATGGCATAGGAAATAGAAGCACAAAATTACATGAATTCATTAATTGTATCCTCAATTGACATTACTTTTAAAGATGAATTCATTTCTTCTCTTCCAAGCCCACCAATAAGTCGCACCAAAAAGAAGGCTCCAAGGGAAATATGCATTGTCTCCATTAGCAAGGATATTCGCCATAATCCAATCCTGCATGCAATGTTGTACAAAAAAAGGACATGCGATTCTTAAATTAGAGGTCACTGCCTACCATAGAGGTTTGACCCAAATACAATCTCTAACCATATGCACAATAGATACTTTCTCCAAACCACAAATGGCACAAGTATCATCCTCACTAAGATGACATCTTTTCCGTTTAGAATTAGTCAGTAATCTTTCGTGAAAAAGCATGTAGAGGAACATTCTAATTCTTTGTGGCCCTCTCCACTTCCAAATCATTTTCTAAGTTGGCGAGGTCGTGGCATTATCTCTATCAATTAAATATGTATAAGCTGACTTTATGGAGAATTGTCTTAAAGCTATAGCAGCCCAAAAAAATTCATCCTTTCCCATCTCAGGAGAAGGAGGAATGATAGCTACAATATGGAGCAAGATATTATTAGGCAACATATTCTCAATTTTAGACTAGTCCCATGTGCCATTTAGAGAGACAAAACTGGAAACCAGGAGACTATACTCGTTATTCGTAACATCAGCAGTAGCAACATCACATAAAGAAGGAAAACTAGGGACTCATTTGTCTTTCCAAAACTGGACCTCGGTCCCATTCCCTAAGGACAAAAAAATCTGGTTACCAGTGTCTTCCCAAACCTTACAAATGCTTATCTAAATAGTCGAACAACATTGAAGAACTCGCATAACATCCCTGACATATCCTGTGATTTTATATTTCAAAGCAACAACCTTGACCTATAGCTTGTTTTTATTAGTTAAAAAAATCCAAGTCAATTTCATGAAATGAGCTTTATTCAGTTCTTGCAAAGAATGTAAGCCTAGGCCACCTTTATCTTTTGATCTCATAATAACATCCCAAGACAGTAAAGACTTCCTTCTAGTCATATCACCTCCCTAAATAAAGTTTCTGACTAAAGATTTCACCTTATAACAGATAGAGATAGGAATATTAGTCGTCTGCAAAGTAAAAATAGGAAGAGATAAAAGAACTGATTGTGCCAAAGTCACTTAACCAGCTAGGGATATCTAAGTCACATTCCAACGAGCCAATTTGGATTGCACCTTATCCATCAGATAACGATAAGTGTGTTTTGAAACACAGTTATGGAGTAAAAGAACTCCCAAATATTTACCAAGATCATTCGTCTGTTGAAAGCCAAATCCAGAGCTGATGGCTCTATAAAGAGACCGACTAACATTTTTGGAGAAATGAATATGGGTTTTTTCAATGCTCACCATTTGACCAGATGAGATGTTAAAATGTTCAAGCACCGTTTTAATAATTTTTGCTTGTTTTGAATCAGCCTCTACAAATAAAATCATATCATTAGCAAAGAATAGATGAGACAAAAGAGGACCACCTCTTTTAAGACAAATAGGTCTCCAGTGCCCATGAGCCACTGCCTTATCAATTCCATGAGCTAGTCGTTCAAGACAAAGCACAAATAAATAAGGAGAGAAAGGATTTCCTTGGCGCAAGCCTCTAGAAGGAAAAAAGGAATCAGAGAGAGATCTATTCCAAATTAATATCATAAAGCTGGAGCAAACACACTTCATAATAGTATCTACTGTATTAGGAGGCAAAGCAGCTTCTAACAAAAGTATCTCTCAAGATATTTCAAGAGATACGATCGTAGGCTTTAGTTAAATCGACTTTAATTGCCATAAAGCCTGTTTTCCCTTTTATGGTTCTCATACTGTGCATTACTTCTTGTGCCATAATGATGTTATCAGTAATTTGCCTTCCAAGAACAAAATTGGACTGAGCTGAGGAGATAAGATTTGGCATTAGAGTCTTCATTCTATTAACTATCACCTTAGTGATGATTTTATAGGAAACATTGCATAGAGCAATGGGTTGGAACTGAGACATGTATTATGGGCTTGCCATTTTAGGAAAGAGAGAAATTAAAATGGTAGTTAAGGCTAGATCTATCTCTCCACCATTTTAAATTCATTTGGCTTTCAAAAAGACATCTAGACCTACAACATTCCATTGATTATGAAAGAAGCCAACATGGAAGCCATCTGGCCCTGGTGCTTTCCAAGGTTTCATATCAAAACGAACTTTTTTAATCTAAATATCTTCAGTTGGAAACAAAGAGAAATTCAAGTGCTCGCAACTCAAAGTGGGAAATCTGCCCTGGACTGAATAGGTTAGCCTAGAGATAGACTCTTTCTTGTAAAGAGAGCTAAAGAACGAAATAGCCATATTACAAAGCTCTGATTGATTTTCCACCCAAATACCATTGGCATCATGAAGTTTTTCAATTTTGTTCCTCCTACACCTATATAAAGTCCTCTTATGAAAGAAGGAAGTATTGCATTCCCCAAAATTCACTATATCCATTATGGATTTTCGGAACCATATAAGCTCCTTTTGGTAGAGAGTGACATCCAGTTCTTGTTTAAGGGCTTTTTTAAGAGCAGACAGATTATTGTAAGGCTTCCTTTATCGGTCTAGAGCATATTGAATTCCATTCAAACGGGCCATAATATTCTTTTTTCTATTAAAAATATTCCCAAAAATATGGTGATTCCAATAAGTCAAACTAGTAGTTAAGGAATCAATTGAATTCATCAAATAGTCATTCTTTTTCAAGTTCTCAGTAACGAAAGATTTGAAAAACTCATGACTGATCCAGGCCATTTAAAACCGAAAAGGTCCATTGGCAGTAGCAAGAGTGAAGTTACAAAACTTTAATAGCAAAGGCATGTGGTCTGAATATATGCAAGCAAGATGGTGGACAATAGCTTCCAGGTAAGTATTTCGCCAAAAAACATTGCACAAACCACCATCTAATCTTTACAGCAAATTGCCTCATTTTCATATGTATGGCTGGCTAAGAAAATCCAAATACAACAAACTAGACCTAGTAAACCATTGTTGAAAGAGCATACAAGTCCTATGTCTATTTTTAGAACCACTTTTTCTTTCATCTAAGTTGAGGATTGCATTAAAATCCCCTATGAGGACCCAACTTCCAGAAAATGCACCTTGGAGATGAGTATATAACTCCCAAAGATGCCTTCGCCTAGTTAGGTTAAGGCTACCATAGATGGTTGTAAAATGAAAAGAGGTTGAAGCTAAAACCGAGATACGAAGATGCACCAACTGGTAGTCATTAAATAACACCTCAACATCCCAATTATCATTCCACATAATCTAGATTCCTCTAGAGAAACCCAATGCTTCAAAATGATGAGATTAAGAAAATCTCACCTTTCTTATCATAGAGTCCGTTTTCTGTCTATTTACTCTTGTCTCAAATAAGACTACAAGAGAAGGTTTATGTTAGGCAACAAGAAACTTCAAGTATTTGACAAAAGAATTATGTCCTACACCTTGGCAATTCCACGTTAGTATAGACATTAAAAAGATAGAGAGAGATAGTTACAGCAATCAATCCCTCAGGTAAGGATTCTTGAGTTCAGCAGAGTCAGTGGAGGAAATTTCATCCTCCTCAGCATTTTCATCTTCACCCATCATAGTACCAAGATTATTTTGTCATTGATAATGGCTATTTTGCACAAAATCGAAATCTGGGGGTCTTCCATCATGAGCACTGAGCTGGTCAAGATTAGTAGAATTAATAGAATCCACTGAGCTTAGAACAAAATCCATGGATGGCTCTTCTATGTTTTGGCCTATTACAGAGTGCCAGGATGGGTCTAGGGAAGTTGGCAAAATTCGAACATTTGAAACACTTCCTTGAATAGTCTGTTTATGCCCTTGTAGGCGTGGGCTTTGAGAATCCATTCTCTTGACCAATCCATTAGTTATATTTTTTTATGATGGCTCAGCCTATTGCATATCTTGACAGGTAGAGTTCTTTTTATTATTTCTAGAAGAGCTAACATTAGCGCTTTTAGTTCCCACACATGAAGAATGTTTCTTAGAATAAGTGTTTGTTTCCAATTCAATGATTGGTTCATTATCGAAAACCCCTATATTTATGTCATAGTCCTGATCATCCTCATCTTCCAAATCTGCTAGCTTAGCATATCTCGATCCCTTGTTTTGCGTCATGATAGTAAGAGTTTTCTTGGTGGTAGTATCTTAACTGATTTGTTTTTATCCTTCCCCGATTTGGTAGATCTTCTCGACAGCTTCCGAACTTGCATCTACAGCCTAAAACTATGGTCTTCCGTCAGCGCATCCAACTAGTTCGGGTAATTGATGGCGTCCTATTACAGTAGAGGAGCCTCTTGCATTGACTTCTCTTTACAAACTTGTTCCTCATGCCCATAAACACCACATTTGTAACAAATTATTGGTAATCCTTCATACCTAACAAGTTGTATTTTCCCTTGGACTTTGATACTGGAGACTAGTGGTTTTGAGAGATCTAGGACAATTTCCATGCGAGTAAATCTTCCTCTATTAGCTTCAATATTAATGTTATAATCTATTTTGATTGTTTTACCCAGCACCTGTCTAATTGCTCTCAAAATGCTCCTATGTTAAAATTTAATTGGCAAACCTGGTAATATGATCCATAAAGTAGTAAACTTAGGCCATGGAATAGTAGTGGAAAGCGAATCAGTCTAAGGTTTTATGGTAAGATAATGATTGTTGATAAACCATGGACCAGCCGAGAGTGCATGCATGTGATCCAATGAGTTCTTGAATCTGACCAAGAAGTAGCCATTATCTAATTCTATTACTGTAAATTCAGAAAACAGCTGCCACATGGCTTTTAAACGATTGGCCAATGTCTTGTAACCTACCATCGCACCTAGAAGCTTAATAACAACTGCTATTTCAAGGCTTTTGTTTAGTTGGACAATCATATTTTCAAAAAAAAAAAACATGATCTCCTCCCTTTTCTTAATTAAGTAATCATGTTCAGAGCATGAGATTTCTTCTTCTTCCATATCATTCGTCTTCGTAAAAGTTGTTAAGGACTTTCCATTCAATAGACTTTCTTTGAAAAAAGATTTGTTTGGGGCAAGCTCCTCTTCATCCAATGGTGCTGCATCTGTTTCCATGTGTTCCTCAACTCCCTCCTCTCTTCTATAACTATCTTCTTCCCTAAAACGAACCTTCTTGGTTGCCCTTGTTAATGGTGGTAGTGGTGAAGGGTGATCCCCTTTCATCAGAGGTTTAGAGGGCATCATACCCCACAAGTGCTTAATTAATGAAATTGTAAAATCTAATATCAAATTAAATTTGATATCAACTGCCATTTTAGAAATTTGAATCTCATCACCTAAATTTTAGTTATATTTTTTTTAGATCAACCTTAAATCGCTTACTTTGAACTATTAGAAAAAAAAAATTACTCCATTTATTTTTTTCACACAATTAGCTCCGAGATGATCATTTAAACAGTCATTTCTTATATGACTACTTGAATATAAAATGACCAATTGATTGAGATAAATATGATTGTTTTGGAATTTGAATCTTTTTGTTATTATCTACTAATATTAATGAAAGTTTATCGGAGACTAATTATGTTCTAAGTTTAATTATAATCATAAAATTCCAATTATAAATTAAATTTTTGGTTTAAACCATATGTCTCCTCATCTGTTGGTCTAAAACTAAATTTTATTCAAAGTTTATTAATAGTTAAGCCCCTTCACTTTTCCTCAATGATGTGTTTAGTGATATTTGAATCCAATAACTTTTCCAATAAACTTAATTTGTAATTGAACCACAACCTTTAAATAATTCTAAACTAAGTTTTAATAATAAAAATATTAGTTAGAAATCGACATCCAATGAAAATATAGAATAATTTATGCAATATTTTTTTTAATTTGTCTTTCTTTTTTTTAAAAAAATTGTACAATCTTTTTGTGTATTAGATTATTTATATAATTAACTTACTAAATCACTAGCTTACTAAATTTTAATTCATATAAAGTATATTTTAAATTTAATAGGGTGTTTAGTTCAGCTATTGTAGTCAGCAGATAATTGATTAATATTAGTGTTCGATAAAAATAATTGAATTGTTGATATTTGAATGTAAAATTACTAATAGAGGTATTATTTATTTCAAAAAACATATTCTTATATGATATATAAATAAACAAAAAAAAATACAATGACTATTTGATATAATTATATATTGCAACAAAATATAATTTATTATAAATAAAAATATCCGCAAATATATATATATATATATATAATTTATAAATATAATAAATTAATTTCTTGTATTTATAATATATTTTATTTTATTTTAAAATTTTGAAAAGACTAATTTTGAAGAGGTGTATTTTATTTATAATAAGATTTTTTTGAAGTTAGGAGTGTGTATCGGTTCGGTTTAAAAAAACTGAATCGATTAATATTTAAAACTGAACCAAACTGAAATATTTCGGTTCAATTTAATCAATTTTGTTAACTAATTAATTAAATTTATATAAATTATAATTATTATATTTTATCAATTATAATATATTAGAACCAAATACCATAACCTTATTAATTATAAGTAAATTAAATTAATTATCATAACTTTATCAAACACAATATATAAGTTAAAGTTATAATTAAATAATATAATTATAAATTAAGATAAAATAGCATAAATTATGATAAATTGATATAATCATTACTTAATCAACTACTATAATTATTATAAATTAAATTTAATTATCGTAATTTTATGAATTATCATAAATTGAAATCAATTATCACAACTTTATATATTGGTATAAATTAAAACTAATTATTATAACTTTATCAATTACTCCAAATTAAAATTAGTTAATATAAATTAAAATAAATTTTTATAGTTCATAACTTTATCCTACCATAAATCAAAATAAAATATTACAAATTATAATTTTTTATTTAAAAGTTATAATAAATTATTAAAAATATATATATATATAAATAAAAGTCTGGTCGGTTTGGTTTAATCGGTTTTTAAACATTTAAATATGAACATAAAATGAAAACTGAACCGAATAAATCGAAAACCGAACAAAACAAACCGAATAACCTGAAAAGCATTCGGTTCAGTTTTTGGTTATGTTCAGTTTTGCACACTCCTAGCTGCAGTTATCAAATATTTTTATTTAGCTGTTGAGAAACAAAAATTTATCAGTTATTTCCAACAGTTGAACTAAACACCCCCTAAATATCTATAAAGAATGTTTATTTATATTTTTTTATTTATTACAAGGTTCAATAGACTAAGACTTACATAATATGAATAATTATTCATTTGCATTCACCATATTAGTGATAAACTCATTTATATTGATAAATGATGGCAAGAAAATATTTATTCATATTCAACACATATTTTTATTATAATTTACATGTCTAATTTTATATATGTCACATAGGAAAAATGATTAAAACATTTATTTCATTTATAGGCCACTAAACATAAATAGGAATTAAAAAAAAAACGTGCTTGATATATAAAACTTTCTAATTTGGTGTTAAAAATTTCCAAAATAAAGACTTTTAAATAATATAATTGCCTAATTTTTAGATTAATGCATAACTATTAATTAACAAATGCGTTATAGCCAAACATTTTGTTTCATTCACTCCAATGACTCTCAAACCTTCTAGAAATTTGTTTGCTTTCAACATTCAATTTCATTGAAAATACAAACATCATTATACCTTTTATAAAATAATTATGACAAAAATAAATAATTATACATTTAACATCCATTATTTACAAAATATACCAATAAAAAAATTATTCACACTCTTATATCCCGTTAATTAAAAAATATAGATAAATTGTTTTTGTTTTTTACTATTTAATATATAAATAAATGTAAATAAATAAATTCTAACAAATTTTAATGAAGTGTTCTTAAGTCATAACATATATTGAGATGGAAATTTTTCTTTTTTAGATTTTTTATTTAAGAATTAAATCAATAAATTTACATAATCTTAAATAAATAATTTTTATAATTAATTTTAATATCTGTAAGTAAAAAAAATTTATACAATAATACATTATTAATTTTATTTATAAATAAATGTTATATATACTTTCAATTTATATTCTTCAATTTTCACCCTTTTATCACTTGCATCAAATAAATAAATGAATAAATAAATTTTATTATTAAATAATTAATTACGTATTTGTTTCCGTGGAAATATAAAAATAAATCTAAACAATAAAAAAGCCATATTAATGAGTTGCTACCTATAAAATTATGAAATATTTGGAATTGTTATTAAACATCGTAAAAATAGATTTAAATTTTTTTATTGAATTGGCTAATTTTTTAAATTGTTTATACAATACATTTTATAAACATATTTTAAAAAAAAATCTATTTAACTAATAAAAAAACGTCTTTTCATAATTCAATCCCAGGCCTTAGTTGCATTTAAGGCAAAAACAAAAGTGTTGTCAAACTTGCGCATATGCTTTCAAATAATAACAAAGGGCCACGCAAATATTCTATACATATCTCAATCTTGAATTCCTTCCTAACGAAAAACTCTTAATATTGGGACGAGTTGACACGAATTTTATTAATTTTATTAAAAATTAAAAATTTAAATATATAATTATTTTAAATGGTTTTGAAATAGTATATTATTGTATTTTATAATTTTATTCGATATGTTTAAATTAATTAGATTAATTTTAACTATTAGATAAAAAAAACTCAAGACCATTTATTATTATTATTAAAAAAGGTATAATATAATATACTAAAAATTAACTTATTTCATATCTAATATATTAAAATCCACTCATAGTCAAATAATATGAGATCCAATTCACTTTCCAAGCCATTTGAATTTCACGCATTTTCATATATATATATATATATATATAAATATAATAAGCACATTTTCTTTTGAAGAAAGAAAAAAATTTCTTAATTTATTTTACATATATAAAATATGTAGAATCTTGTAATAGATGGTAACGTATAAGTTAATTTTGAATTGGATTACTTGCCTTAATAAAGTTAGCC
>CATIWF010110113.1:0-36687 GCA_949630135.1 Balakata baccata
AAAAAAATTAAACTACAATTATTTTGGTCAACAGATTCTCAAACTTTTAGAAATTAGAATTCCACTAGAATATTTTTTTTCCTTCTTCACAAACTTTTAGAAATTAGAATTCCACTAAAATATTTTTGTTCCTTCTTCAGTTCAGTACCATCCACATTTTTTCATCGGTTTCTTGAAATTCAAAAATTTCAAAATCTTTAAATCCCATGTAAATACACAAAATCCACTATTCATTTCATCAATTTCAACTGGGTTTATTTTTCTATTTGGTTGGGGATGAAGAGAGAAGGATGCAAGAAATCTTAATGATGAATGTGGAAGAGAATAATGGTTGCACCATCTTAGATTGCAGTGAGTATAAGATACCAAAGCCGAAAGTATGCCCGCCACCGCCAAGAAGAAGATTGTAGTTGGAAAGAAAACGAACCACTAAAGAATGAGTACTTTCAGCCTCCAGATGATCTTAAGCTTCTCTTCACTATAGGAGGCTTTGCTATTTCTCATTATGGCATAAGAGTTAGGGAGACACATGGTCTTCTCAAAAAAAGAAAAAAAAAATATTTTTCGTCTTTTTCATCTTCCATGCAAATGAAAAGAAAGAAAAAACGGTAGAAACAAAAAAAATTTATGTAAAATTGAAAATATAACTAAGCAAAAATAAGTTGAATGTGGGTATAGGGTGAAAATTCCTCTATCCTCCTATATTCATAAGGAATTTCGAATTTAACAAATTATTTGAGTTTTTTTTTTTAAAAAGAAACTTAATCGTTTAACATTTGATTTGAGGTTTGAAAAAATAAAATATTTTACTAATAAATTTTAGATGAATGGTATTGGTTAGGTGATAATTACTGTGAGATATAATTATAAGCTTTTATATTATCTCTTAAATCATGATCAATATAAAATCGTCTCTAACAAGTTAAAATTTAGTAGATCGATTAACTCTATGAGGAATTTAAAGAGCAAGTCATGGTGGAATAATATCCTGTATCACCAGTTTTATATACATATATAGGGAGAATTTCAATGGTTACGGTTTTATGGGCAACAATCATAAAACTTAGCATATTAAATAGCATTAAATTGTCCATTAGATTTTGATTTAAGATTGAAAGAATAGTATCCATAAATGAGTAAATAATATAGTAACCATAAAAACTATATATATATATATATATATACAAAAAATATATATATCTTATTTTTCATGATTAATTTTATATTTATAAAATAAAAGTTAAATTCTTATATGATAATACAATTTGATTCATAAGTGGAAAATAGAAATTTAGTGTATGTATTTTTTTTTTTTTTGAAATGATAAGGCATATGTATTTTCTTGTTAATTAGTAAATCAAAATAAGCCAGAAAAAGAAATCCTATACACATTGAAGATGGTCCACAATGAGAATTTTTGCCTGGCTGAAAATCTGATCGTGTTTTTTTGGCACTAGCTCAAAAAGCCTAACACAAACCACATGCATAAAACTGAGTAATAATGGATAGTTCTCATTTGACATTACACCAACTTCAATTGCTTTTTTCTTGAATTTTTCATATCTCCATCAAAAGCTAATATTTGGAGCTCAGAAAGTACTTTTTATATATGTTTTTAATCTTGTATCAGAATTAATCTTAATAATCAGAATATATCGAATATGATATTTAACGATGACAAAATATACTTTCAAAAATTTTAAAATAACTATATAATCATGATTCCAATTCAAATTTTTAGTTAAACTAAAAAAGTTCACGAGAATTCATCTGTACTCTTTTAGATAGAGCAAAGATAATTTTATAATATGCTTATCACATAACTTGTATTTCACAAAAGGAAATTTATGTCAAAACGCTCAAATTCAATCAATCGTATCAAAAAAATTAAAGTTTGCCAAAATGGAAATCAAAGAGACTGTATATCCTCTTTTCTCTTTAACCCCCTTTATTTCCCTTTTGATCCTTATTTATTTCTTCCTTTTCTAATTGCCGGTTCCATGTTTTTTTATTAACTTCTACTCAACTTAGATCAGGTAAATTGATATAATTTTCTTATTTTATAATTGAATAATAATAATACTCTTGACGAAACAACTTGAAATAATATATAATCTCGTCCTCGTATGATTAAGAGGAGATAGGTTCAAATTAAGCAATAATAATTTGATTTTTAAGACGGATTTAATAATTTTTTTAATCAAAAGTTTAAGACTAGAAATTGAATTTCTAGGCTCGAGTATTATTAAATAAAAAACAAAATAACATAAAGATAGTTAACAGCAAAGGGATGAAACAAAGAGCTAAATTGCTCTTTGCAATGAATTAAAAAAAGCAAAAATTTGGTGTTCTGTTCTACCAATTGTTGCCCTATGTTCTCTTTGTGTTTCCAAGTTACCAATACCCCTGCAATTCTAAGACGATAACTTTAGAAGTTCAGTTTTTGGAGTTTTGTCAATATTTTCCTTGAAAAAGTAGTTCTCTATTTTTTTTTTTTTTTGGAGCCTTTTTGCTCACAGCAATTTAAGGCTGCTTACCTTCTGCATCAACTTCATTTGCCCATTACATGGACTTATCAATTTGATCAATTGCAGTAGTGTCTCTATGCTTTATATATTGCTCTTTCACATTCTCGATTTTTGTGACTTGATTCACAACATTAATATAATCATTTGTAACTGTAACGATGTGATCATGGCTTTTGGCTAGAGATATTTCAGTTTGTTGTTCCTGGTTAGTGTGCTCAAGAATATCTACTACTGGTTCACTAGGTTACTCTAAAGGAATATTCACATGTACTATGTTAACAAGCTCATTGTCTTCTTCACCTACACAAGTTTCAATATTTTAGGCTGCCATAGTCAAACCTAAGTTTGTCCTTAGATTATCAAAAGCATTAACCATTGACACCTCTGCTGCAGTTTTCGGCTTCTATACCTTCATCTGCCTATCATCTATCCATTCTTTTCCTTCGCCTTATTAGCTATTGCATTTTCATTAATCACATGGTTACACATTTCCATTATGTTAACAGGAAGCTGCCAAATGTCAAATATTAGAACAAAAATTATAGAATTCTACAATTTTTCATAAACTACATCAATGAAAAAGTTATTTCCCATGTGTTTAATCATCAAGCTCTCAGGAATGCCAACTAAAACTGTTGCATAGCGACCAAAGTCCCCTTGGGCAGTGACCTAACCAATATGCATTGAAACACCAATGCCTTTAGCAATATCTGCTAGTATTTGATTATGCCAATACTCCCAAGGCATACGATAAAATTTGATTCATACCTAAGCATTGGTAGATTTTTGTTCAAAATGATTGAAAACTGAACTCCAATGTTGCAACCTGAAAATACATGATTTAATAGATAGCAACCCACCCTTATGACCAAACCTTTGTTTTATCATGTTCATTCGCAAACATAAACTGATAAATATCCTTTTTCCAAAGAATTATGTGTCATGCACTACTCAATCCCTACAGAATTGTTAACTTTTGTTTCAAATCTTCTGCTTTTCATGCAGCTTCGCCCTTCATCAGTATCAACCGACCAATCAGTGCATGTAAACATTCTATCAAATGCTCCTGATATAGATTTTTATCAATTTTAACGGGGATATATCCTTCTTTGCTAACAGCTATTGTGGATGATAAAGCTAGAAAAGATGTCTCCTTCAATACTGTAGCAAAATTCTTCTTAAGTGCATTCTCGTGAGGAGCTAGATTACATGAGCCACAAGAACGGATTTAATCATTAAAGCTATACATATATATAGACTTAACAATAGCATATGGATCAATTATTTTTTCAAAGTTCACATTTAATTAACATTTTGATTTGAGTTTATTTTAAATTTATTAAAATTTCATGTTGGGTTAAATATTGTCCCATCTAATTATAGATGCATGAGATCAAAATTATCTATATCAAATATTGGATTTGAATTGATTTCAAATTAACTTTATCAAATTTCGTGGTAGATTAAATATTGTGAGATCTAATTTTACATTCATGAGATAATAAATTTTTAAACGACTCATATAGTATATATACTATTAGTCATTTGAATTTAATTTTTATTTCATTGAAAAGATACTTAAAAAGGGAAAATTACTGATTAATTACATAATATATACACATATGGAGAATCGATGATATAAAATTGTGATATATATATATATATATATATATATATATAGTTTTTGAATGAAATAATTATATTATAGCCAATGTTGTTAATAATACAAATTATGCATGTGGTTTGGTGATAGAAAAAGAAACATAAAATTAATTAATTAAAAATTGGGGTAAACTAATAAAAGCATGTTAAATTATTTTGCACTAGCTAGAATAATATTATGCTTTTTGCTACTAGGATATATTTGCTTCTACTCACCTTCATTCCTAGTTCGACAAGACAACAACCACCATAACAGAGAGATATATATATATATATATATATAAGCAATAATGGAGCTCAAAAGTTATTCATACTTTGCCCCCACTACTGCCTAGCTTCTCCCCTTTTATCAAAAAACAAAAGCCACCATTTTTAAAGGTATCAGCTTTCTGTGTTTCTACAGGAATATGCATGGATCTCTCTTCTTTCTCCCTCTTAAAATGGTTTTCTTTAAACTTTTCTTGCTTGCAAAGTTTCCCAATATACCTAACTCGTCTCTCTCTCTCTCTCTCTACATTTGCCACTTTTATAATTAATTGGTCACCAGCTTTGCTTTCTTTCTTTCTACTGTAAAAGCATGCCACCCACGAATGAAAATTCCTATGATCATATCAAATCCAACCATTGATTGATGATGGATGGCATACACCAAGAAAGTCTCTAGTTTGCCCTCCTCCTCCTCCTCCTGCTTCTGCTGCTGCACTCTCTTGCTCATTATGACTTTGTAATTTTTGACGTTTGCCTGCAGGGTACATTTCTACTTCACTAATGCTTATTGGGTTTGATCCATATAATCCATAGAACTTGTTCCCTTCTTGAACTTGACTAGTGGAACTGTTACTTGTGCATTTTAACCCAAAGGTTCCAAGAAATGATGGGTCTGTTGAAGTTGCACCTGATTGTGCAGCTTTTTGAAGTAAAGCTGTGGCTGACATGTTTGCTGAATTGGGTGTTTGATGGGATTGTTGTTGGGTGCTAAATAAGGATGGAACACTTGCTAGTTGTTGAACTGCTGCTTCCTTACTAACATTGCTTAATGGAAGTGATAAACCGCTTGTTAGTTCTTCATGAGAAGAAGCATTAGTAGAAAGCATATTACCAAAAAGTGGCCAATGATGATAATCAGATGGTGGAGTAGGAGTATTTGAGGGGCATGAAACTAGAGGGTGGTCATTAAACATTGGCCCTGAGGAATTCATAGTCCCAACAAGATGCTGATGAATCTCATGGATATTATTGCCTATACCTTCATGGCTAATTTGGGGTCCTTGGCTCATCCATATAGACAGCCCTCTTCTTGCTTGATCAATTGCCTGATCATTGCTTGAGATTGGCCTGAAAATAGAAGAAAAATGCTGTGCCATGTTAGGCCCTACTGGTGCCCCCATTAGCTGATAGTTGAAGTTGCTTGCAGCTAATCCATTAAAGTTAGTTGCAACATTTACTCTTGCTGTTTCTTCAGCTAAGGCATCACAGAATGCCCTATGAGTAATGAAGCTATCCCTCCTGGTCAGTTAATTTAGACATGATAATTAGTTATTAATATCCATATCAGTAGTAGGTAGGTCAAGAAAATGTAATTAATTAAGTAAACTAATTAAGTTATCATTGTCAACAAAAGGAAAATATTCACAACAGTTTATGTTGCCTTTCTACCCCATATCTCTGTCTTCACTATCTCTCTCCCCTTTTTCTCTTTTTTCTCCAAAACAGAGAGAAAGAGAAAGATGATTAAAGGGCGGTGCACTCTGCACAGACAAAGATATTACAGCCACATATATCACTTTCATGTTTCTTCTTCTAGTTCCTTGATTATTTCTCTTGACATTAATGCATACTCAAATTAAAAATGAAAAAAAAAAATTCAAGTAGGAATTAACAGTACGTAGTACCAACCGAGAAAATAATGTGCCACAGTCACATTTGTACTCTCGAGTGCCACAGGTTTTGGAGTGGGCTTTCCAATCGGATTGGACAGCATATCTCTTTGAACATTTCTCGCACTTCCATTTCTTCTCGCCATGCTTTCTGCAGAAGTGTTTTTTTATGCCTGTGAGGTCACCCAGAGCCCTAGATGGGTGGTGATGCACACAACTCTTCTCTGGGCAAACGTACACGCGCTTTCTTACTTCTTTACTACTTCTCTGCTTCAGCTTCCATGGAAGATTGTGTCCCCTTCTATGAAGTTGCAGATTTTGATCTCTCTGAAACCCTTTTCCGCATATTTCACATAGAAATCTGTTGGTTGCCATCAGGGTTTTTGGTGATAAAGCTATCACTTCAGCTTCAGGATCTGCATATACAGATATTTAATAAGTCTTCTTTTTTTTATTGAATATACTAGTGATTCATTGATTCATAGAAAGAATATGAGAGACAAAGAAAATAATACATAAAAGATAAGGAATTAATAAGACTAATTAATCATTTATGTGAAGCTTGCCTGGGGTTCCTGGGAGATTTCTCTTCTTCTTTTCTGCAGGAGGATTAGATCCACCAACTGGGTTTTGAACAAAACCATTACTTGAGACTGCTTCTTCAGCTGCCATAACAAAATTAAAGTTTGAATTTTTCTTAGTTGACTCGGCTCAATCTAGCTATATTTGATGAACCCAGAGAAAGAAAGTTTGACAGAATTGAAATTAAGAGAAAACACAAGAGAAAGATAGTTTCTTGGCATGTGGGTGGGAACCCTAGCTAACAAACATAAGCAAGAAGTTTTTTCTATCTCTATCTTGATCTTTCTCTCTCTAATTAATATGGTGCAGCCATTTTAATTCTGTTTTTGCTTTTATGGCCATCTGGAATAGAATAACCATAATTTTTTTGTAACAGTGAAAAGTTAAAGATGAGAAGGAGTGGCGGTTGAAGAGAAGAGAAGAGAACAGGAGAAGAGTAGGAAGTAGCAAAGAAAGAAGGGGCAAAAATCAAAGGTGCATCATGACCCATATGATTAGGTTGGAGAAAACTAGTCTCCATGCCTTTTCTATTTGGAATGATTGTCCCATAATTTGTTTGCCTTGTTTTCTTATTTTTCTAATCACCTATCTTTGACGAATTTCATTCTTTATTTATAATTTTTATATAATTCAAAAAGTCAAATTCTTTATTTATAATTTTTAAAAGTAATATTTTCTCATTTCAAACTTAATAGCAATACAAAACAAGTTATATTAACAAAAAAAATTTAGAATATGGAATGAAATAAAGTATTGTTAGTATAAACAGGAAGATGAGTTTTTTTTATAATGTGACAAAGAATGATTTAGAAGCATTATCTCACTATTTACCTTATTAAAATATTATGCATTCGACAAAAATATGTTAATTAAATTGGACTGTTTCATTTGTTTTTAGTTATTACCTAGGTACCAAGATCAATTCAATAATCAATATCCGAATTTACTTAATAAATTTGAATTTTTTTTTATATGATAATATATTATTGATTCAACATACAAACAAAAGCATTAATTAGATCCAAATCTAAAATTTATGAGAGATACTAATCATGCAAATCGAACTAGAGCTTTTGATATGAAATTATACCAATCACCATAAGAAAATATGCATTTAATTTATTTAAAAATGTTAAAAAACGTCACAAAATATATTACTGATGTAGAAAAAACAACAACATCAATTGTGTTATTAAATTTGTTTAACATATGCTAGTTAATTAATTAATTTAGCTCTGCGTTAGATATATGATAATGTTGTTTAATTTGCTTTTCTTAGGCTAGAAAATTTGATGTTTGATAGTCTAAAGATTTTATTGTTTTTTTATTAAGGAAAGAAATTGTCGATAAATAAAGATTTTAACCTCATTTTCCACAAAAGTAAAATCTTTTATCATTTTCTTTTGGTACAATAAAATCTTTTTTTTATCACCTAGAAGTGTATAAACTCTAATATTTTGGTGCGAGCTAATTATATATATATATAATAGAATTCTCTTAATACCGATTTTTTTTCTATATAAAATCTGAATTCGATATCTTACTTAAGCAAAAGATACATCAAACTATCATGCATTGGTTTTATCATTTCATACTCGCAGTTTCTTCCACCCTAAGTCAAATTTTAATGCTAGCTCGAGGTTTTTTTTTTTTTTTTTTCTCAAAGAAGATCGATTCCATTTTTTTATAAAATAAGTCCACATTTTGTTGGTCAAGATGTGGTAGCAATTGTTCATTGGCGGAGCCCAGGTGTGAAAGCAAGTCACGATCAGAAATCGTGGACGCTCGTACAGTATATAAGCGTACAGTTTAGGCAAATTGGTAAACATCTGTGGTGTACATTTCTTGTAATTTAATTAATAAAATCATAATTAATTTTCTGTTAAAAATAATTTATTGTGTTTGTGCCATTTATTTTTTAATCTTTTTTTTAAACTAAATAGAGAGAACACCCACAAATACATTTAAATGGCTCGAGAACATGCCAGAAGCTAAAATCCAAAAAAAGGGACGAAAATAACACGTAAAAGGGAATAGTCGTCTTGGCGACAGTACCAACACGGTATTCCCAAGTTCAATTTTATTTGATTAGAAAACAATATCATATTCTTTTTAATTAATATTCTGTTTCAATATCACAATAAACTCTTGAAAATATAATATGGAGGAACTATTTCCTAATACACACTATAAAAATATTAAATTTCTATTAATATTAATAGATAGTAACGAGTAGACTTGAATTCAATATCTTTCATAATTTTTATAAATGAAAATATCACCTATTGATTGGCTTCATTGCTCCCTTTTGTTTGCTTTCCCTTTACAAGATGGATATATTTTTTGCTTTACGTGTATATGACATAAGTGAGATAGAATGATAAAGATTTTTTGTTTATTAATTAGAGATATCGAATTCGAATTTTGAATATGAAACACTTTTAAAATTTAAAAAATAGTATTTTACTCTTTTAATAAGTTTATCCAATATAAATTTAAATTATTGGATAGTTAAAAAAAAAAAGTTCGGCTGATTTTACCTTGAATTTTATTAGGTAATTTCTCTAATGCATAATTCAACCATTTTCATTATCAAAAAATGAATTGATCTCAAGGTTGTTTAAATAATAATTAATTAGAATAGATGCTTGAAATATTAAGATAATATTATAGCTGTAAAGGGGAATATATTTGGGATGCTTTGGCTAGCAAATCTGATAGTATAATAATATATATTTGCTTAATTAATATATTAATTAATTGAAGATTATTAATTAACTAATTAATTATATATATAATAATTAAGGTATAGGGAAGAGGTTAAATTAAGGACAGCCAGCTGAGAAAGGCAATGAATTTTTGGAAGTGTGAGCAGTGGTCTACTTGGGCTGACTTTTCCTGCTATCACTTAGCTTAGTGCTGCGTTTCAAAAAAGTGTTTCGTTAAAAAAAGAAAAAATTGTAATTTTAACTTTTTTTTTAACTCATTTCGAATTAAATAAATATATATTTTTTTAAAAAATAAATTTAAAAAAAACTGTTTATAAAAAACTAAAAAAATCAGTCAATTAAATAAATAAATTTCAAAAAGAGTTGTCTCAGAAATTCCCTCAATCATAATCTAATTATGTTTTTGGTTTGTAAGTTAGTTTAGTATATGATCTTTGGAATTTAGTTGTTCAACTGTGACTGCCTAAGAATATTCTTTCCTTCTCGAAAGGCTTCAACTTTCAAGATCTAGTTTATAATTATAGGATTCTTATATATATATATATATTCACAATCCAAAGTTTTAATCTTTATTTCTATCTCTCTCTAAAGAAAAAAGGAAAAGAAATTAGAAAAAATGAAAAGGGTTCTCTCTCTTTATTTGGAGTAAAAAAAACAGAAAATTGTAAGAAATTGCCTAATTAAGCTATATCTCTATAGCCAATTTTTAAAATTTTACTAGGCCTTCGACCCGAAACCATTTATTTTGATTTTACTGAATTTCAAACCTAAAACTATATGTGAGAAACTAAACCTTTATACAACTAAAGCACATATACAACGGATCTAGGAAGGGAACTATCCTTCCAAGAAAAAAAAAATTAACATTTTTAATTGTTATTTATTTTTTTATTTTCATAATTATTATTTTTTTCTCTTTTCAAAATAAAATTATTTACTTTATAATCTTATAATTTTTTTTTGTAGTTGAACTCTTTAAACTTCCAAATCTTGATCCGTCACTGAATTTAGTTAGGGAAAAGGAAAAAAAGTTGTCACCAAGGGTATGTTTGTTTCTTTGCTTCATTTTTTAATTTCTTACTTAGAAAATGAAGGATTAATTAACTATAATTGTTTTTGCAGTTCAAAGAAATCCTCATAAATAGTGTGACTTAGATGTAACTATTCCTATTCATTCCATATTAGATTAGTATGATAATTAATTAATAATTTTGGATTTATCTACATTTCAAATAACCAAATAGATTTCAAATTAATTTTTAAATCTAGAATAAAAATTATACATATTTATGTACATATTGTATGAAATATTATGCTTTCATTTATTAACTTTTAGCTAACATTAATACATTTTTCTTCAAATGAATATAAATTGAAAACTACTTGAAAAAAAATTGTAAGGTAGAGTTTGATTTTTTTTTTTTTTTTAATGAACAAAATATCCAAAAGGAAGAGGTCATTTGGATCAAGGAATCCTATACAAATATACAGGAATCCACATGCTTTGAGCTATATCAAAAGTTAAAGAATATATGCCTTTTTTAAAACCATGTTATATATCTTTATTTTCCTTTTAACATGTCATAACAGCAAAAGATAATTAAATCTAATCCAAAAAACTATTAAAGATATAAAAAAAATAATTATATATATATTCTTTAAAGATTTATATTGGCTGGTGTGATAGTGGACCAAAATCATAAAAATATCCAAATAATAATGCATTGTTATTTAAAAAACTCAATTTTTACTCTAAAAATATAAAATTAATTGTTAATAAAATATTTTTGTAGTATAAAAATAAGTTATTAGCTCAATTTATAGGTAAATATATAAATCCGAATCTAATTTCCCCTTGAATATCTGCAAATTAACACAAAATATGATTCAAAACAATTTTTTTGGTACTAAGAAGAGGAGATATTTTACAAATATATTTAAAGAGTCTAACAGGTTATGAGTTACACAATAAAAAGTAATATCTTATACTCACTATAAAAGCAAAATCACACCTAACGAAGAAAAAAAGATTTGAATTGAAAACCTCATACTTCCAAAAGTAAACAGTATTGCCACTTAACTAAACCTCAAGTATATTCAAAACAAATTTATATTGAAGAATAATCTTGACCATTATCTTTCATTTATATATACTTTTTTGGGTCTTGAGGTAGATTAATGTACAAAATATAATATGAAAATAATGAATTGATGAATGTAAAATATAATGAATATGAATTTGATTAGGATAAAAAGTACACAGACAGGATATCCTTTTTTCCACATAGGTCAGTTGATACAGGGAGATCTCAAGATGGAAGACAACTTGGCAATCAAAAAAAGGAGCAAAATTTCGTCTCCTAATGCGAAATAAATTGATAGTGTCTAAGCAAATTTTGATCCATATTGAAGAAGACAAATAGTTTTTGAATTTTTGTAAATCAATTTAATTAATTATATATATATATATATTAAAAATGATAAATAGATTAAATAGAAAGAACAAGTTAGCAAATAACATGAAGGATCTAAAACTAGCAATAATATTTAACTTAATAATACTGGTAGGGGCTGCACAAAAAACCGACCAAACCAAACCAATTCAATTCAATCCAAACTATATGGTTTATGTGGTTTAGTGGATAGTTATGATTTTAAAATTTTTATTAACCGAATTTTTGGTTTGATTTTGGATTAAAAAAATTATAGTGCATTAATACTAATAATTCCCTAGCTTCCTAATATTATTGGATTTGATTTGTTATTTACTGGTTTGCAAATAGAAAATTCATAATTTTTATATAATATATTAGATTACTTTTGTATTTAAAGCTAGATTTTTACATTTAATCCTCGGCAAGCCAGCCTGACGCAATATAAAAAGTTTAATAATTGTTTTGTATAATATATTATATTATTTTTTAATTTAAAAAATATTGCATTACATATACAATGCTCAATATATATAGATATTATATTTATATAAGATTTAATTTATTTTATTGTTTTTTCTTGTAGAATTTTCCAAATTAAGTGTTAAATTTAATTTGGAGCAAACTATTTTTTATGGATGAATGTTTTGGAATACTATGATTGAGCAAAAATTTATTTTACTAATTCATAAATTACATTTTAAATTTTCTACGAGTTAAAGTAGTGGGTTAAATTTTTATATTTTGGATGTTTTTTATGTTGTTATTTTCATCATGGTTTTAAGTTAATATTTGTTGAAATTTTTATGATATTATAATTTTTTTAATTAATTAATTAATTTATCAAACCAAACCAAACTAAACCAAATCGATCAAACTAAATCCAATCCAAATGACATTGTTGGATATTTTTAGTAGCAAATAGTTTTGTAAAAGATTGAAATATTTGAAAATTGATTTTAATGATTTAATTATAAATTTTTGGTCTAAATCGACCAAACAAAACCATAATCACCCCTAAATACTAGTCTGATGATTAATATTGCAAGATCTTGAATTGGAAGTTATCGTTAAACCCTTTATACCAAAAAAAATACAAAACCATCTCCGTCCAACAAGTCTCCACCACATATTATTATTATTATTATTATTATTATTATTATACAAAGACATCATAAAGTATGTAATTAATATCAAATGGATGATAATGTTTGTTTTTCCTATTGTCTATTAACTAATTCAAAATTGAAATTTATATTTGTATTCTCGCTTTCATGGTACTAATTTTTGTCAAAATTGAAAATATTCTACATTTTGTTGGGGGTTAGTAGTTTAAACGCAATGAAATTGCTTATTTAGATAGTTTTGTAAATGAAGTGTATACACTAATTTATAATACTATACAAAATTTAAATACTAATTAATTATTGTATGTTTTAAAGACAATTATTTTAAAATATGAAAAATTATAGATACTAATATTAATAAAAAGATTTGAAGATAAGCATGTATTTTATTAATTATTATTATTATTGTAAAAATATAAATAAAATCTTAATTTCTGTAGAAAAAATAATATAAAGAAGTATTTTTTTCCCTTCCTAGAGAGCATCACATCGATTATGTTAACTTTTTTTTCCACAAGTATTGCAATAATAATTTTACTTTTAATACAAAAAAAAATAATTTTATTTAAAAAAAAACTATATAAAAAAGAATATCTTAAAATGCTTATCAAGCTAGCTAGCCCTAAAAATACATATCACAAAAAAGAACATTGAAAGAGACCACCACTATACTCTCAATCAACAAAATGATAATGCATTCATTCAATTCCACATATATATAAGAAGATTAAAGATTGCTCTTTTTGGCTTGGAAAGCAAAGTGAAAGCCAACCCACTTACCTCTCTTTCTCTTTCTCTACATGGATTGATTGGTCCCTGCATGTTCTCTTGAAAAGGAAAACTGTTATATATATATATATATATATATTCTTGATTCACCTTTTATGCATATGTGTTTGAGAGACAGGAAAAGATATAATGCCCAAATCATAGAATTAATTAATTAAGTTTGATAATCAAGTCATTATATATATATAAAGGGTATTGATGCCTTGATATAAAATTCTTTCAGCTTAATTAAATGTTTTAAATTTGAATTTTGCGTATGTAATTAATTTAAAAGACAGTTTTCACTACCTTTCGGAGGTCTATTCGGCTGCTCTGGATTAGTCGAACTTAATTATTCTAATACCTTATCATATATATATATATATAATATTCATTAATCTATGTATTAATTGAGAAAACAAGAGGGTCACTATCAAATTTCTAATGATCACTGAATTAAATTCCACTCAAAAAAAGAACTCTAATGTGTGATTAATTAAGTGTATTATATTAATCATAAGAAATTGGTTGGTGATTAATTATCCATCGTTAATCATTGATTAATTACAAAACCAATAAAGAAAAAGACAAGAATTTTGTTCAAAGCATATTCACTAGCAAAATGGCTAATTCAAACATTCAAAAGAAAGGCCATATCCATATGTATCTTTCCACTTGGTTTGATAGATTGAATTATTTTGAGGAGGGAAAAGTGTTCAATGATTAGAGAAAATTGGTAACAAAGGTAGGTTTTTTATTACGGCATGTGTGTTGTATTATTTTTCACATTTTCAAATAACTAGTTTTTCATTAATGTGTTTTACACATTATTATTAGATAATTATTACTTAGTTTTTATATAATTTTTATTAATTTATTTTGCCTTATTATAATATTTTATTCATAATACATTATAATTATAAAAATACATGTTTATCTAAAATTCCATTAAGTTACTAATTTGTCAATTTTTAAAAGTTATATATAAAATAAAAGTGATAATTATTTTACAGTTATTTTATCTATTCCATATTCTCACTTTTATATATACTAGTTTTTTATTGACATACTTTACATATGATTATTAGATATTTGACTCGTCACCAATCACTATTTAGTTTTTATATATTTTTTAATTTGTTTCCGCTTATTATAATATTTTATTCATATTGAATTATAAGAGTGACTGTTTATCTCAAATTCCATCAAATTACTAATTTGTTCATTATTAAGAGTCATAAATAAAATAGATGTAGTAAATATTTTATAGTCATTTACTTTTCTCCCAAATTACGGCATTTTGTCTTTTTCCCTAATTTATCCATTACTAATTTGTTTCTTTTGTCATTTAAAATATATTTACCTAATTCTAATAGAATTTGATTTCTAATTAATGAATTATTAATAATATTTACTAATAAATTAAATTATTATATAATAAAATTAATACAATCATATTGGATTTTTTTTTTGTAAATTTGTCTGTCATGTATTGCATGTAATTACTAGATATTGGACTTATCATTAATTCATATAAAGATTACTATTTTATCCATTATTAAAAGTCATGTATAAAATAGTGACACTCTCTCATTGATTGAGTATATATAAACTCGATCTGTGCAAGAATTGCTCCGATTTGATATTTTTTACTGTCATTTTACCCGTATCTCCAAATTACGATCATTAATTTATCTATTATTAAAAATTATATATAAAATAAATGTAGCAATTACCTTATCATTTTACGTATCTCTCTATTTCCACATTCTAACTAAGTATCATTTGATATTTTTTTAATGAGAAAAAGATAAATTATGCATAAATAGATGTTAATAGTTTATAGGAGATTTCAATTTACAAAATTTTGTAAACTGCTTTCCTAATTTTTTTTATTAAATTATTTTTTCTTTATATATATATATAGTTATTTCATTAACGTATCTTGCACGTATTAATAAATATTGGACTCGTCATTAATCATTATTTACTGTCATTTTGTCCATTTTCAAATCACTAATTTATTTATTATTAAAAGTTTTATATAAAATAAAAATAGTAAGTATTTTACGGTTATTTTATTTGTTTTCCTCTATTCCCGCTTTTTTCAAACCCTAGAGAGAGATTTGATAGAAATCCCTATTCATAATTATTCTTCCACCTAAAAGAGCGAAACAAAAAAGAAAAAAAAGGAAAAAGAGAAATACTTGGAACCTTGACGTACTTGAGTTAGTTTGCTCCTCTACTTTTAAAGACCAATTTCTCTTCACGGCCAAGCAATTCCAATTATATATCACCAATACTATCACATCCAACGAATAAAAATAATTTACATTTTTTCCATTGTCAAACTCGGGATCTACCAATAATTTTAGATCATGATGATTTATTTAAGTAATTAATTATAAAGAAACAGAAGGACATATTAGTATAATTAATATGATAAAAAATTGAAAATAAATTGCATAATTTTTAAATATCAAGGGGTAGTAGTGTAATATGAAGATTACCAATTTATCTATTATTAGAAGTCATATATAAAATTGAGATAGTAAGTATTTTATGGTCATTTTATTCGTTCTTCCAAATTACTAATTTGTCCATTATGAAGAGTCATATATAAAATAGATATAGTAAATATTTTACGGTCATTTTGTTTGTCCTTCCCTATTTTCAATCATTTATATACGATGCATGTAATTTTTAATAATAATAATAATAAATTAAATTTAGTTACTTTTAATTATTATGTAATTAAGTCACATTTATTTTAAATACTAATGATTGTTAATTATATTTTATTCTTATATTATATTATACTATGTATATAAATTTTAAAAATTTAGCCGGTTATGTATATGATGAGAATAAATTTAATATGTCAGTAAAACCATTATTATGGTACTTTAAATGACAATATGTGCCTTAATATTATATTTAATTATATTTTTATTAATTATTAATATTATATTTTTATTAATTTAATATTATTTAAAATTTAAAATCAATTTTATATTATTTATAACTTAACCCTTTTAATTTTATGAAAAATCAAATATAATAAATATTATTTTAATTCCGTTGGTTATTGCATTTAAAAAGTGTATTTTAACAATTTTTTTTAATTTTGAAATTATTTTTAGAGAAAAATATGTAAATAAATTTTTATTATATTATATATATATATAATATAGTTATTTAATCCTAATAGAATTGGACTTCTAATTAATGAATTATTAATATTATTTACTAATAAATTAAATTATTAAATGACAAAATGAATCCAATTAATTAATTCAATCAGGTTGGTTTTTCGGTAATTTGATTGTCCCCCATTCCCACTTTTATATAGTATATGATTATGATAAATAAACATTTTTTTATTATTTTAGTATAATGTTTAATATTTTCTCAAAATAAGTATTTAATAAATATTATTTTAAAAAATTTAATATGAAAAATCAATTATATAATATATAAACAAATTTAATTCATATTAAAAGATGTCATATTAAAACTATATATTATGAAAAAATATACATGAATGTACATTTTGAGAAATTAAAATTGCAAACAATAAAGCCATAAAAGTAATAAAGAAATTACCAATTTTAATTGAACAATTTCAAAAGAAAATAATCCAATTAAGTAATCTTTATAACAAGTTTGCAAACCTAAAATTAGCAATTAATCTATAGTTGGGATACCATCCTTTTACCTTTACTAATCCCACTTGCTTCTTATCTTTTTGATGTGTGTTGCTCCCATTTATTTTTTCAAAAACACGCATATCCTTAGTAAACTAATTATGTTAGTACCGGACAGAATTCTAAAGGGCAGTAAAATACTATCATAAGAGTTTTAAGTTATATTTTCAAGATTTAAACTCGAGACATTTCATGTCAATTCATCCACAACCTCTTGGGTTGCTCCACTTAATTTAAGCATGTCCTTCTCAAATTTGCATTAGTAAAATTACCAGTAATTAATTATGATCATAATTTGCACATCATTGGGGTAATTTTTGTAATGCTCCTCCTATCAAGGGATCGTAAATTGAAACTTTTGGTGATTCTTCCTCAATCTTTGGGGCTAAACAGAAGCATTACATTAACATAATGACTAAAATAAAATCATAAAATTATAAAATTATTTGAAATTAATCCCAAACTTCGAATGTTCATCAATTAGATGAACAAATTTTTTAATAAAAAAATTTGAAAATTTAATTAAGAAAATGACTAAATATTTTTGAATTTTGATATATTTTTTTTTATAAATATAGCTTTTAAATTAAGCAATGAAAATAAATAAAATTTTTAAGTTATGAATTGAAAATAAATCATAAATAATAAGAAAACAGGGCATGGAAGTTTAACCATGAGGCCAAAGGTGTTCGTTTTGTGCAAAAGAGTCCGATCCAAACTGTAAAAGCTAATGGGCCACCGTTAATGGAGGCTTCTGTCCTGGCTCAATGCATCTCTCCCTAATCTATTCTCGGTTTCTCAGTGCGGTGGTTTGTAAGTATCAATGCGCTTCTGCTCCTCTCTTTCTCAGTTTCTGTTTTTCTCTTTTCATGCCCTATCCCAGATCGAATATTTGAAATCTACTCGCCATTTTCGCTGCAGCTCCAAGTCATCGAGACTGGATCTTACCGTCCTGAAGCTTACCTTTTAGCGCCACCAACAACTAAGAGAACACTGAATTGGATCTATTTTCCTCTAGGTATCATCTTTTACCTAAAATTATTTAATTAGTGCCGTTGAATTGAACTGAGCTGAACTGAACTGAATTTTATTATCTCTACATAAAAATTTTTGTTAGTTAGAGTTGTGCGTAATGTCATTCACAGCTGCTAGTCATTGTTAACTTTCCCATTATTTTCAATTCCATAAATCTATCTCCAAATTGAGATTATTTAGCACAAGGTTCATGCTTTCTTTTTTCCGTTAGTAAAATTGTTGGACTTGGATATATTCATATTTATTTGAGTTATGCGTCAAGAGTCCAATATGACCCTTGATGTTTGGTGATGAATAGCTTGAATAATAACTAGAATGTGATCCTTTATGATGAATGACTCTAAAAACACTCCTACATTTAGTTTATATATTAATCGGATTGGGGTTGATCCAGTTGAACCATCAAACTGGAGACTTCCAGTCTAGCTTTGAAAACATTGATTTTTATTGGTTGCCTGCCCAGCACTTTCAGACCAAATTGTTCTCTATTCAAGCAAATCTCATAACTCGTAAGGTAACAGTAGCCAATTTAATTGATCATGGTTTCTTGTCTGTCTTGCTTTGACAGTAATTGGTCAGTTTATTTCAATCTTAACTGACTTGGTTGGCCTCATACTGATGAAAATTTTGATATTTCTTGGTCTGTTGATCTAGTCACAACTTATTTAAAAATTCTTGGTGGATTTTTAAATTCCATAAAAATGCACATGTCAGCAAGTGTGTGATCAAACATTTGGGTTACTTCCAGCAGCTGTGGGAGAAGCTTCTATATGTTGAAATCTTATGCCCCAGATCACTTTTTTATTACTGTGTATTAATTGTTGAATTTTCTATGGCGTAGTATGGAGAATTTTGCCTTGTACTAGACAGTGTTTCATTAAGCATTGTTTTCAATAATGGATGCAAAAGCTTTAGCAAAATCAAAAAGGGCTCACTCCCTACATCACAGCAAAACGCCTCATTATATTAAAAAATCAAAAGCTTCTACCAGAGACACTAGTGGTGATGCTGGAAGTGGAAACAAGGCCTTGGGCGGGAAGCAACCTAAAGAGAAAGCTCGCCAGTCTGCTCTTCCCTCAAATTGGGATCGTTATGAGGAAGAATTTGATTTGGGTTCAGAAGAACCATCAGGGGACAGTATGAATAAAGGCACTGATGTTTTGCCCAAGAGTAAAGGTGCAGATTACCGTGATCTAATTGCTGAAGCTCAGTCACAGTGCCAATCTAATGCTTGCTTGGATAGCTTTCCTTCACTGGATGACATTTTTCCTGGTATCCTTATAATGCTCTCTGCTTTATCATTGATGGTTGTATGCTTAAGTAATTTCATTTCAGTGCATTCCATTACAATTATGGCTGAGAACTTTTAATGCATGTGAAGAGAAAGTTATCGTCTGTTGTTCTTTTGACTTTCCAGGTCCTTGCACATTCATAATACAGCTGCTTGTAACATATTTCTATTAGTAGTCTCACTGGATTTCTCCCTAAAATGTTGTGCATTTTAAAGGTGGTTGGATAGTATGTAAGAGATATAACTATACAAGTATTTTCATTGCAGCATCAAAACTTGTAAATGAAATTAGAGTAAAATTTTTGTGGCATAATGTACAGTCAAAAACTAAAGTGTCTTCCACCAATTGCAAATAAACGAAACAATTAAATTTAAGTGTATAATTCTTATGCTATCTAGAGATTATTAGCTTTTGTTTCAGGTCTATGTTTGAGGAATGCCTGTCTTTGAGTTATCGTCTTGATGTAGCCAGCTAGCAACTCACGATCTAGTTATTTAGGAATAAGGATATTTTCACAGCTTTCAGATTTAGTGGAAAAGTTGTGCTTATATCTTCTAGGAGTCTTTATTTTTATGCTATTATCTTAATTTCAGTTCTTATAGATTTTCGAAGACATATTCCGTCCAGCTTTCTTTAAGGAATTCAAATCTTAAGAGTAGGATCAATTAGTCTATCAATCTTAATGGTTATATTACAGGTAATTAGTTTTTAGTCTATAAAATATCTGCTTACTGGCAATACTAAAGTGACTGTTCACTGTCACTATTGTCCATTCACAGTCTGGTGATTAATTTGCTAGCTGTCCTATATTAGTTCTTGTCTAAGTTTAATGTAAACCAGCAAAGGTTACAAACCCTTCTTCAGTGAAGTACGTGGATGTTTCCATTTTTTTACCCATCTTTTAGAGGACAATCATTTAGATTATAGTTGGTGAAAGTGTTGTTTTGATCAAATAACTCCATTGTGGCTTCGTCTTCCCATTTTGTACATCTGTATTCCTTTGCAGGAAAGCCTTCTAGATTGCAGTCAGTGGGTAATGTGAATAAAACAACTCTATTAGTTCCTCATCTTTTTATTTGGCAATAGGTGATTATGTCATTCCATTGGTTCATCTATCTGCTGATTAGCATGTTTCCTTGTGCATAATTGAGTTGTTACCATTATCTTTGGTTATCACATATAAAATTCACATTATATGTGACATTGGTCAGAGTCCTGATTAAATAATCTAGACAGTTGATGACAAGCATTTTTATGAAAATAGAAAGGGCTTGAGGCTTAAGGTTGTGCTGTTTTTGGTGATGTTTCTTTTGGTGGCTCTAGTGAGGTATTGATTTTGAATGGTCCTCATGAAATTACTGGTGTATGATGTGACATGCTAGGTGACATCAAACTCGGAATAGGGCCAATGCTTTCAGTCAGGGGAGAGGGCATTCTGTCATGGATTGGGGATGATAATTTTGTTGTGGAGGATGAAACAACTGCAAACCCTGAGGTAATTGGTTGCTTATATTATCTCTTTCATTATCTTTTGGTAAAATTACTTTTTGTTGATAATAAGATATGATAAAATAGGGGAAAATTATAAATATAGTGATTCAAAACTTTGAAGCATACAGCTCCATGATATGGTATTTATTCTGGACAGAGAATAATTTTCTCCTTTTCTCTGTCTTCTTATAGGTTAGGTTTCAGCTGCTGACATGATTAGCCTAGATGTCTAGTTTTGTATGATGGAAGCTAGAATTTACCCACTGTAGATATATTATTGAGATTAAGTAATTTGCAATGACAATAAGAATTTAGCTTGAGATGAGTTTCCCTTGTTTGTCAGTGACCCATCCCTTTTACTTGGCTGATTTCTCTCTTATAAGAGTTACTTAAGATAGTTTGGGACTTCTAAATGTGTATAGGTATGCAGTTGCAAATTTTGTTTCAAGGATTTTATGTGGAGGCTCACTACTTCTAATCTCTATATGTTTCTATTTCAATATCCACAATTTCTGACAAGCCGTTTTCAGGATTTATTTGGTTAAAGAACCTGATTCATGTTTTTCTTTTTACTACTGAAATCGTCATATATGTACTTCTGTCTAAAACTTCTTAACTGTGCATTAGAATTTTACAAGTTCTAATGTTTGATAGAACTTGGATATGAAGATTAGTATATTTAGTTAATTGCAATGGGTAGTAGAAGTGATAGGGATATAGTGTTAATGCCAACGACATGATCTCTACCTCTATTTTCTTTTGGCACTTTTTCCCTTTTTTACTTTTCTTATTTCAGGTCTTGTCCTGGCATAGCTATGATACATTATGTGCTTAGTTTATCTTTGAGTTTCACTTGTGTTAATATTCTACTGAATGGTTTTCTTAATCAGGCACAATTTCTCTCCCTCGATTTGAATGCGCTTGCAGAACAACTGGAGAAAGTAAACCTTTCAAAGACGCTTTTTATTGAAGCAGACTTGTTACCACCAGAGCTGGTATGTTTGACATGGTAATTCAATTTGCGAAAAATTGCAGCTTATTGCTACTTCTAGTTTCTAGCTAAATTTGTCTAATGATGTCGACTAGTATCTTTATTTTCCATTCCCTCCTTGTTTGGATTAAACTTTAGTTGAGTACTTGAGTTGGATTGACATTTTATCAGTACTCATAAGAAAATGCATTGGACTATTCAATATTTGGCTAAATTGGGCAATAACCAGTTTTCCTTAATCAATCGTTGGAACTAGAACTTAATATGCTCAAAATGCATTAGGAAAAGAATTCTCTTGTATGTGGCACGCTGTACTATGAATTCATCTAGATGTCTGGAATATAGTGTATTGATTTCCAAATGTTTATACCTAAAATTAGCACCTTGAAATCTTTTGACAGTAAACAAGTTTTCTGTTGTGTAAATAAGTTCAGAAAATTGTTATCACCTTGTTTTCCTTTGCTGGCATTCTTTTGGTAATTTGTTTTGATAAAACTGATGGGGATGCTTATTTTCTACAGAACAACGTTTATAATCTTAATTTCAGTGCCTCCTACTAAATAGGGTGAATTTCACCAATAGTACTCCAACTATGCAAATTGTAACAATTCAGTATTTCAAAGATTATTTGAACAAATAATCTTTGAAATACTGAATTGTTACAATTTACATAGTTGAGGTACTGTTGGTGAAATTCACTCTACTAAATATAACACAGTTTACTTTACAGGCTGGCAGCCGCATATCAACAAGAAGTGATAGCCCAGAATCAGATCCAGTGCAAACAATTACAATGGAAGCAAGGGCAAAATTGGCATTAGGAGATTTATCTGAGAAAAAGGTTACAAACCAAAACACCAGGGTTGTATCATCACGGTCTACTGTTAGTAGCCAGACAAACTCTATCTCACTCAATCAAGGACTGAACATATTAAGTCAAACAAAGGGATACTCAGAACGAGACAGTAAATCCAGTCAAAACAGAGCTCTGGGGAACCCAACAGAATTCAATGTGAGTTCTGTTGCAGTTCCTGATAAGAAACTTTCCACATTTGAAGCAGCAGCTGCTGAGGCAGAGCTGGATATGCTTCTCGGCTCATTTAACGAGATCAAGTTACTTGATTCTCCTGGCTTCACATCTGGCACTTTTCCTGCCTCAAAAGAAGAGGCTCCAGCGGCTCGGCTGCAAAAGACAAGAATGGGCCCTAGTTCTTGGAAGCCGACCAGTGGCACCAGACTAGATGATGTTCTTGATGATTTACTCGAGGAAACGGCTAATTTGTCCAACCAAGACGGTACTCATCGGCTAGGTAAAGCAACGGCTAACTCAAGTGAGATTAGATCTTCGTCTCAATCTGTTTCCGAGTCCAAAGTTTTGGATGATTTTGATTCATGGTTGGATACAATCTGATGTATTGTAAGGTAAATTATTTTACTCATGTATCATTATTTGCTGTGCATAATGTTATACAACAAGAATGCATATTTTGTTTTGCCATACATGGTTGAACATCATCTCTGGCTGTATTTTGGCGAGAGATGCACCATCTATTGCAGTTTCCTACAGCAACTTTTTGAAAAATTCTTTTAATTTGCAGAATTGATCATTACAAATGTAGAATTTATATTTATTATAATCATTTGATATTTAAATGGGTTTTAAATGTAAAATGAGTTTATTCAATGTAAATTTGCAATTAAAATATTTTCAGGACCGGTTTAATTTCATATCAACCTTATTCAATTTTCAAGCTGTGATTCACTGTTTCATTGCTTCTTCCATTGTTCAGTACTGATCTAATTTTGCCACAAGTATGATAATGAGATAAGATCAAATTGTTTGTGTTTTTAAATTAGTTTAGATACTCTATTGAATCAATTTAATGAAAATAATCAACAAACTTTAGCTTAATGGTATGATCTAGTGATCTGGGTTATATGAGATTTTGAGTTTGAATTTTCAGTTAGATATCTTGTACTAAAAAAATTTAATGAAAATAAAGATGTTAAGATTTTGATGTATTCTTTTAATTATTTGCATATTTATCTGAAGCATTAAAGTCTTAGCAATTAGCTGTTACTGAGTGGGAAATGAATGACAGCCTTATCCTACCCTTTATTTTTTCTATCCAACATGTTAGCCTATCGAGAGTTGCACTGGTGGGTTGTTTCCATCACAGCATTAATGCATTTTTCAATCAGAAATGCTCCCCAACACTTTCATAAATTTTAATTTAATTTTTTTTTCTGTTTGAAAATTTTTAGTTTGTAAAATAAAATTTTGAAATTTTTCAAGAAACGAAAAATTTTATAATTCTACCGTAAATAAAAAAAAATTTAATGGACGTTCGTGAAGATAACCCCACAATATAACTAAAGGAGCAAAAAAAAAAAAAAAAAAAAGAAAGATGAAGAAACAAAACTTTGCAATCAAAGCCACAGGGCACCAGCTTCTTTCAAAATAGGCACCAATTCACCTGAAATATGAGTGGCCATAGCTCTATCCAATCCACCAAACAATCTTCCACCAATGAAAGCAGCAGGAAGCTGAAAACTTTTCTCATTTCCAATTTCTCCTCCTTTATAATCATAATCACAATTATCATTAACAATAATCTCCATTAATTCTTGCTAAATACTAATCTCATTGTGCTCATCAATCTCATAGACAGGTGGGTTCACACCAAGACCCAATAGCAACCTCTTCACAACGTGGCTCATACAGCATCCACGTCTAGCAATCACAAGAATGGCATTTTCTTGGACCAAAGTCACCATCTTTCTTGACCCTTTTAAGAATTCTTTTACATTAGAATTTTGGGTGAGGCTAGGTGATGATGATGGTGATGAGATTAGAGGGTGTTTGGTATTTGTGTATAAGGGTACCCATAATTTGTAAGCAGTTGCCTGCTGCATATTCTTGCTGTAGAGAGAGAATCAAGAACAGAGTTAGAGAGAGAAATGATGGAATAATAGGCAATGGAGACGTTGATATTTGGAAATTGTTAGGCCGTCAACGGCAGTTCAGTTGGGATATTTCTTGTTTACGTGCTGTAGGTCGGTTGTGGAGGTGACGTTTATTATTGAACCATGCTGCTTTTTTTTTTTTTAAATTATTTTTTTATTTGTATTTCCAAAGTTAGGTTAATTGCTCACGGTGAATTACTATTATTTAAATGATTAATTTTTTTTAACATAAAAATAATTGAATTTAATTTTTGTTATATAAAAATTATTTTCAGTAAGTAAGATATCTGGATGCTGAGCCACATTATTGTCATCTCACTGCTATATAAGAGACATAACAGCATTCAAGCATCTTGCTAACACAAAGTAATTTTTATACAATAAAAATTAAATTTAGTTATTTTCGTGTTACAAAAAAATTTAGTCATTTAAATAAAAATAATACAAAGTTGAGTGATTATGGATGTAATTAACCATTCTAAAGTTAGATTGAAAATATCATTTATAATAATTAAATATTACTCTCATTTTTTGGTTATGTATTGGAGGTTAATCGTGTTGGGTAAGATTCCAAAAAACTGTAAAATATTTCTTCAAAAGTATTTAAAATAATTATATATTCAGAATTTAAACTCAATATTTATATTAAACTAAAATAATGTTGTATCAACTTATCTACGTTATCTTCTTTAACTCTCATTCGGCACAAAAGTTTTGAGTTCAATCTCCATATTAATTAATTTATCATTTTGCCTCTTAACAGTTACCAAATGTTATTCTCATTTTTGTAAAATATACCTTTTTTTTTTTAATTTCTGCAGGAATTAAATAAAGTTAATTAGTAGATTATATATTTTTAATATATTGAAAAGAATAATTTACATTTATTGAAAATAGAGAATATAATAAACGAAGTCATATTTTTTTTTTTTTTAAAGATAGATGAATACTTCATTAAATACAAAACATTATTTTAAGTTAAAGAATTTTCCAAGATTAAGGGAGAAACAAACTAGACTGAGAGAGAAGCATAGAAAATAGCAGGTCTTGCTAAAAAAATTGACAAGCATATTCGAATTAGTCATATTAGAAAATTAATATATTTATTATATTCTGGAAGAGTCTTACCAATATTTTCTTATATAATTTTCATCATACACTTTTAATATAAAAAAATATATATTTATTTTTTTATTAAGTATTAATTTTATTATAATAACATTTTATAAGTGAACATACATTTTTTTTTTATTGGAAGTGTATAGTAAAAAGTGTATAAGAAAATATTGTTAGTATTTCTCATATATTCTTAATTACTGTGGTGTATGTGAAATGTAAGTATGCTTTCCTTTATAATGACTTATTAATTTTTTTTAGGATAAATTAATACACTCTTGATATTTTATTGAATATACTAGTTACATTTTTAGAAATATATTATAAAATCTTCCAAGTTTGGTTCCAATAACTAAAAAAAACTTTATATTATTTTGGAATAGAATATTCCTTTAATCAACTAAAATATTACGCTAGTCAACTAAAAAATATCAGAAATATCCTTATTTATTTCTTGATAAATTTGACATTTTGCCAATTTAAAAAAATACAATATTACAAAAAATGATAAATTTGACATTTTAGTATAAAGTTGATGACATTAAATTTTTTTGATATTTTTTTAGTATTTTTTAAGATAAAAAAGAAAAAAAATTTAACATTTTATTTATATATAATAAAGAAATTTAACTGAAAGAGTATCCATTATATTAAATCAAATATAAAGACTTCATATATATTTTAAAAAATAAAATAACTAATTAGTATATTTAGCTAAATTTCAGAGTGAGAATAATTTACCATTCTTATTGTTGTTATTATTATTATTATTTAATTGCAACTTGTGCGTTACAGAGATTATACACAGTGTTATTGGTCCTATTTGGATTGTACACCAAAATTTTTTTGGACTTTATTAAAAAAGAAAGGTGTAATTTACTTAAAAGTGTGATTATACCATCATTTCAATTCAATTATTTTTTATTTTAAATTAAGCATATAATATCTTCCTTTTTTCAATAATTATAGTAGTACTTTATAGTTTATTGATTATTTATAATAAATTTAAAAGTTTAAAAAATATAATTATAATTTCTTACTAATAAGACAATTTATTAATTAATTAAAAAGCCAATTATACTCTTTAAAGGAAAAAAAATAGAATCAATGGTTTGTTATTGTATAATTGAAATCAACTTACGTATGCTATTCATTTAGTTATTATTCGACACAAATTCAACTAATTAAATAACTTAATTTTCAATATATTTTATTCATTTTCCGTAGTTTTTTAATGCAGATTTAAATAGTTATTAATAAATTATTAATGATTTTATTTTTTAGTAGAAAATATCCAATTGAATATTTAAATTCAAAATTTTACAGTTATGGTCACTTGAACAATACTACTAAATTAAAAATCAATTAATAGAACACACAATTCAAGCTTGGTGTAAAGTTGAGATTTGATTGTTATAATAGTAAATTAATATATATTTTTTTCAGTACAGAAAGTCCAACCGAATATGCATTGTTGATTGAACATTGCTATGTATGGAGTATTTTTGAAATTTAAAAATAATATATGTTTTTTTATCTCTTTAATGGGATCGTTTGACACTGATTTAAATTAGTTTTGGCATATCAAAAATTATTGAAAAAAAAAATCAATATCGGATAATATTTGCATAATTAAAAAAGAAACACATTATTATTCACGTTAAAATAAATGGATTTAGTTAGGTAGCACAATGAATAACTAGAAAGTTGTATACTCTTTGCTTAAAAAACAATAAAACCCAAAGCCAAACACAACCCAACAAAACAGCCGGCGGCGGATGGTGCGCTAATGCTGAGTTCTCGATGCAAATCTGAAAATTTTATATAAGGTTTTCTTTCTTTTAGAGGGCAATAAGGATGTTCTATCATGTTCTATCAATATACTAAAAGAATTATATGATATATCCGGTGCGGAAGTAGGCCAGTATTTCTATTGAAAAATATGAGATTTCCAAGTTTATGTTCGAGTACTTAATACAAGTTAAGATTTCAAAATTTAAAGAAATTTAGTTTTTTTAAAAAAAGTATGTATATTCAAAAATTAGAAGATGACAAATATGAAAATAAGAGTTTCTGTTCATAAAATTTGTGAAAAATGTCAACTGATATTTCCTCATCTATTTGATTTGTGTTAATTCCAATTAATCGGAAATAATTGAAAGACAATTCTTACTCTTACTTTTATGATTTTAATTCTGAAAATTCGGATTATTTTCAAGGACAAAACTAATGTCTTCCAGGTAGTTTTTGTTCTGTTATAGACATCATAAGAGTTGAGAAAATGAATTTCAGTAATAAAAATTTTCTTTTCATTAGAGATAAGTTTATAAAAAAAATCTATTTTACTACTAAATGTTGTTTTGAAAAAAGAAAAGGGAGAAAGAGAGATTGATAGAAGTAGAGTTGGTTTCCATCAGTATAAAACACATTATTAAAAAAAAGTTTATCCAAACATGTGTATGTTGTCATCTTCCCGCCTCGCCACATGGAACGGGTGCCAATTTGCCCAAGCAAGAGAGGAAAATGAGTACTTGTCAAGATTGATGACCTGTACTTATCTGCCACATCACTACGTGCATCGTCTCTTCCATATGATGACGTGGATATGTTGTAATAAGCGTTGCTGTCTTATTCTTTTTTCTTGTACTTATTATATCTACCTGCAGGACTGTAATCGAGCCGAGACGAGTCGAATATTGATAAACTCAAATTCAACTCATTTAAATATATTACAGGTTTGAACTCGATTCGAATTTTTATAATTGAGTTCAAACTCGATTCGTTTAAAAATTTTTGAGCTCGCAAGCTATTGGAACTTGGCTTGTAAAAATCTCATTTATTATATTTAACGAACTAATCTCGAGTTCGGCTTGTTAACAAATAAAAATAAAAGATCAAGCTCAGTTTGTTAACAAATAATGATAAATGCTCGAGTTCAATCTCAATGACAAAATAAATGAGTTTTAAATTAACACATTTGCGAATTTTTAAATAAATACATTCGCAAACCTTTAAACGAATACTTTCGCGAATTAACGAACCAAATAGTATCAAATTCGAATTCGATAAAATTTTCGAACTCGAACTCAAATTATTAAATTTAACAAATAATTTCGAATGAATTTTTTTCCCAATTGAAATTCTAATAGTGCGTAGGAGACTTGATTCATTTACGCAGCTACTAACATGCCTACGTGTTTGAATAGTAGAGCTGTTAGGAGGGATTATGATTCGCTGCGTAGAGAACACTTATTTATCATGGAGACGACAAAATCATGATTTTTATATCTGAAAATTCAATCCTAAAAGTTCAAATTTTGTAAATTTCTGAGTTCTGATTGATTCAATTACTTAAATTTAATTTAAAAATTTGGAAATTTTTAAAATTTAAAAGGGTTAATAAATTATAATGACGATTAAATTTTATAAGAAGATATAGAGTTAAAAATGAGCCAAAATAATACATTTAATAATTATTTATGGATTATTCTGTAAAAAATAAAGAAAAAAAAATGAAGTTCCAATGTCATACATGGAAAAATATATTTAGGCAGGGCTAGCAATGGTAAAAAAATATAAAATTTATAATCAAAAATCAAAAATTAATATTTAACCATACAAAATTAATATCCTTTTTTATATCAAACTAAAAATGGAAGAAATTAAAAAAAAAAAAAAAAAGGGTTAGAAGTAGAAAGCAAGAGAAGGCGTTGGGGGCATCATAAATTCATGTGCAGCCAAATTAAAATGTGTGAATCACAAGATTAAGATAGTAGTTAAGATGTCAAAAACGACGACGTGTACAAATAATAAAAAACAATCTCAAATATGGTGATTATCATGTGATGTGGTAAGCATGGACCCTTTACACTAATCCAGAAATCCATTGTCATATAACACTCATACCAAAGGAGAACAAAAAAATACAACTAACGAGAAACCCAACACTAACAATTTATTATTGAGTAGTTAATTTTTTTAATATTTTATCGTATTTTTAAATTTTGATTTTACAGGTTAGAAATTAATTTTAATAGGAAAAAAATGAAATTAAAGGATAAAATGAGATGATAGCAACCTTTTCCCTGAGTAAAATTTAAGGGAGCTCTTTATTCTTTAATGGACTTGTCCAGCAGTAATTCAAATTACTAAATAGATAAAACAAGGATAAACTGATGTAAACAAAATAAAAACAGAAAGATTTACGGAAGCCCTGTTTGGTTTAGCTGTTAAATGCAGCTGGTAGCTATTTACTAATTGATAACTGATTGATATTAGTATTTGGTAAAACTAATTGAACTGCTACTATTAGAATATAAAATTACCAATAGAATATATATATATATTAGAAATTAGAAATATATAAAACAATTAGAAATATGTTATATACTTTTTTGTTCAAAAATAAATAATATTACTAGTTTAAATATTATTTGTAATATTTTTATATTTGTAATTATAAATAATTTATTGATTGAAAAATTCAATTTGGAGGAAATAAGTATTTTATAATTAATAAAATATATAAATGTAATACAGTACAATTTAAAAATAAAATTGAATAAGGTAATTGAAAAAAGTTCCAAATGCAATTGATTAAAAAGTTTTGCCAAATACCTTGGCTCAACTGTTTGAGATTCAAAAAGTTATTAGTTACAGCTGAACCAAATACCCTTAAAGTCATCAACGTATAATGATCCACAGATAACCAAAAAAAAACACACACACCATGGATAAAGGATTTTTGAGCAATTAAAGATAAAGTTGCAGAATTTTCTTTATTAATATAAAATGCAAAATTTAGGGAGTAAAGGGTCGAATAAACCTTTATAAGTTTAACTATGAATACTCAATTGCTTGCATTATCTGGTCAACGAAATGACACAGACAGGAACATACATGCATTCAACTGATTTTGCATTTTAGCTAAAAAAAAATATCCCAACAAGTTCCAAAGGAGATTGAACATCTCCATTCATAAGAGGCAGAGAAAAAAAAAAAAAAATCTTCATATACTTCACTGTTTAGTTTTCAGGAAACAATCCCAACTAACCTGTGTGAAAAAAAGCCGCTCAGGTGGAGTCATGCAGAGATTCCTATTTATTCCCAGAGGCGTTCAATTCAATGTTTTGAAGGTTCAATAGCAAATCATCTGAATTCAGGAAAACCTTGTTGGCCGAATGTGAGATTGTCTGTGCAATTTCTCTTGATGCTTCAATCTTCCTAAGAGTAATAAATGCAGGATTGTTGGCTATGGCCTGACCAATAAGTTGTGCACTGGTAGCCTCACCCTGTCAACCATATGCAGGCAGAAATTATTGGCGGGGGCAAGAAATGTTGAAAAACCAAATGAATTAAGCAAAAGGTTTATATACTTCTTTGCCTCTCCCAGTTCATTTTCAATTTTTTCCCTCTCATTTTTACAGCTAAACTTAGCATGCCGAAGCTCAAACTAGTTTTCTACGTAATAAGGCCAAGAATCAATCAGAAAGATTTATATATAACAATAACTTCTGTTTATTTCCCTACAAAAGGTAACAAATAATTGAAGCATGGACATTTCACCTCTGCTCGGATAATAGCACTTTTCTTGTCTTGTTCAGCTTTTTCTACAATAAATTTAGCTCTCTCAGCTTCTTGTGCAGCCACTTGTTTGGCTTCTATTGCAGCAGTAAATTCTTTCCCAAATGTCAGGCTGGTAATAGAAACATCATCTAGTGCAATGCTAAAATAGGCTGCTCTTTCAGTCAAAATCTTCCGTATTTCTCTACTAACAGCCTACAAATAACAAGGTAACCACATATGATTGCCTGAACAACCACGTTTCAAAGGAGCAACCAATATGATGATGATGATTATAAAGTATTTTTTTCCAAAATCTGCAGATATAGAGAATCTGGAGAAATTTGGTTACCATCTTATTATGCCTTCATCTTCTAGCAGCATATGAAAAAACCCAAAGAAAGAGGCAAATGATGCTCAAATAAAGAGAGAAATAAGAAGAAACAACCAACATGACAGCATAAACTATTATTTTTAAGCAAAGTGATTCATGAAGAATTTACAAAAATTTGAATGTTGAACGCTTGTTGGCATGGGTATGAAAGGAGCAAAGAATGTTAATTCCAGCATAAATATCAAACATCAAAATTTATTACCTCTCTCTGAGTAATAAGTTGGCTAGCATTATATTGTGCAACCACAGCTTTCAATGTTTCATGGATGATAGAAGGCAGGACCCTTTCATTGTAATTTTCACCAAGAGTTCGATAGATTGAAGGTAACTCGCTTGCCACAGGACGAGTAAGAACTCGGAGCCCAATCTTAACCTGTATAACAATTTTAATACCAAAAACTTGAAAGCACTCAAATTGCAAGCAAATGTGCATGAGGATAGAAATTAAAAAATTAAAAAAAAAACATGAGAAATTAACAGAAAACACACATTATTGACAAATAATGAGCAGTTACCATCCATAAGTCCGTGTGCATAAGGCACGAAAGGTAACACTGAATTGACATTTAACAAAACCAGCTGGATAACATGAGAAAGAGTGACATGATCACATTAGATGTGCACTCCTTTGGTAGCAAGAGAAGAGAAAGGGAAGAGAGAGGAGGCAGGCATTCAAATAAGAATATAACATAATAAATATGATAAATTTCACCAGTATTCCTAAGCATGCAGACAAGAAGGGAAGAGAGAGGAAGCAGGCATTCAAATAAGATAGTAAATATGATGAATTTCACCAGTATTCCTAAGCATGCAGACAAGACAGCAAGTATAAGCATATTATGTGCTCACTGAACCAAAATAATAAATAATATGAAAAATGGATGTTGGATATCTCACTAGGGCACCCATGATTTTCAAACTTCTCCAGCAGAAAATAACCAATACAACAAAAAAAGGCTCTGAATATAAAAGTGAAAACAAATAAGTCAATACAAAAAATGATCTGGCTAAAGTTTCAAAGTTGGAAAGTAGCAGACAAGTTTCTATTGATATAGCCAGAGGAAAATATCATCAATGAGAATTAGAATGATTTGCTAAAATAAAAATGAAAATGACAGGAAAGTTAGAATTTGATTTACCATTTGGAGATCACGGCTACCAGAAGTACTCTCTACTAGATGGGGACGTGCCCGGACATCATAAATGACTGGGCGTTCAAACCATGGAACTATGAAGTGTGTTCCCTCAGGGTAAACCTGCCATTCAAGAAGCATACTGTTACAGCAGATATAAAATGCAGAATCTGAAATAAAATGAAAAAAATCTGATATTTAAAGGTATCACAAATGCAAATTAAATGCAAGGCGAGGAACAGTATTAAATAGGGTAACTTGAAAAACTCCATTGCTAACGTTAACTGTGCATTGGAACCTCTGATTTCTAGTAACTAATGCCTCTTTTTATACCCACTCAATGAAACACAGACAAACGCCCAGGTATGTAATGCTATAGGAATTAAAATGCCTCAAACAAAAATACACAATGCAACGGTAGAAGAGCACAAGTAACCAGTAATCAAAAGAATGACAATCCTGTCAGCACCTTTCATAGTATCATATCAATTATCAAGAGAACCTTTGGTCCTGTCAACAAGAAACAATGCAGAACCTGCTAATAAATTGGTATTGGTCCCTCCAGCCCCCTGATGTTCTGATTATACAAAATAACAAACTAAACCACATACGGCTTATTTAAGTTTATTCAAAGCAAATATTCTAAAAAAAATGTGTACAAATTTGAAAATTACATGTGAAAATTTGGAATGAACTCAACCTCAGCTACAAAATACAAAGAATTCAAAGTACAATTATTAATTCATTCAAATGCTAATCTCAGAGCAAGCACTTATTTATGAATGTTTTTAGTGAGATTATTTATTAAATGGGTGCAAAAGTTAGTTGATTGTGGAGTGTGCTAAAAGAAGAATTTCAGGGTAATTACTAATGTTAATGCATAGAACACCAACGTAATCAGGGCCCAATGTAAATAAACTATGGTCCACTAGGTTTGGTAATGCTTAACATCAAATCCTGCCTTCATTTCAGATGATGTGACAGAAAGCATGCAACATAAATTTTCATACAGGATTGCAGCAAAAATAGAGGTGATGCTAGTTAGAAGTCAAAATGAGGAAATCATGATTAAGAGATGTAATAGGACACAAAAAGATATGGGGAAAATGGAAGAGAAATTGATAAAAAGCTTTAAAAAGAAACCTTATATGAGAAGAAAGTCAAATTTGGCAACATTTGATGGATAAAACAGCTGAACATATCTTCTTGTATTCTAACATTAAGTGCAAATAAAAATAATAACCTTGTCTTTAACACCAACTAAGCGATTGAACACAATGGCTCGATGCCCTCCATCAACATTGTAGAGACTGTTAGCAGCTGCATACAAACCCAGCCCACCAATAACACCAAGTTTAAGTAAACCAGAGGCTGCACCACCACCTGGCATCTTAGGAACTTTCACATTGTTGAAATTCATTTTCCCTCACTCTGGGTACAACATTTTATGTTAATAAGGGAAAGTGAAATAGAAGTACTAAGGTATAACTAAAATATCAAGTTAGAAGTGCAGCAGCTTGCTATTAACATTCAGCATAAGAAAAAGGATGTGGAAGGATAAATAAGACAAGTCATGACTGGCCATTATAACAGAAAATGCTAACTAAGGGTGCAAAAGTACAGTTTCCATCAAAAGTATATATTTTGGTAGTTTTAGCCCACTTCTGCTAGCCTAAATATTTGAGACAAATTTTCAGCTACAAATCCAAATAACTGTGATGTGCAGGGATCAAGATGCCAGTATTAACAGCTAACCAAACAAAATTAATACCACATATTAAGTTGCAATAAATTAATTTCTCATAAATTGAACTCAATACATTTTTAAGCAACAGAAATCTATGTTAGCATTTCGGCCTCGCTGATTAACTCTTCATACCCCTCTTGTTTTATGAACTTTCAAAAGGACTCTGATACACCATTTAAAATAATTAATAAACAAATATGGGTCTATGCAATAAAATGTTTATGTCAACAAGAAGAATAAATAATTATTCATTTGGGTCTTTACACTAAAAATGAGTTTCAATTAAGAAGCAATGATGACCATTTCTTGACCATTGTATAGCATCAAAATTTCCTTGACAAAAATCTAAATAATTTCGCCTGAAACATTAGTCCTAAATTTACTCTAGAAAACAGTAAAGTATCAACCAAAAACGAAAAATTCGAAATCTTCTAGGCATAAACCAACCAGAATAAGGAGCCGAAATCAGTGGCACATTCTGCAATTTCAAGAACAAATCAACCAGATATCTCTCACACGAAAAGATAAATAAACTAAGAAAAGTTCAGTGCTTTTTGTTAGCAAAGAAAACGAAAGCGAAAGAAGAAAAACCCAACTCCATCAAGCTACTGAAATCTGGCCCTAAAAATGTTAATTTCTCCCATTTCCCCAAGAACTTTTCTCGGATACCGAACAGAGGAAAAGATGCTCATTTTTTCTTTTCCTAAAAATACCAAAAAAAAAAAAACGAACAGCAAGAAAAAGAAAGAGGGAAGAGCGCAGACCTTGTAGCCTTGTACTCCAAGAAGGGAAGAGAAACGAAGAGGAAGGGGTTTAGGGTTTATAGCTTTGTACTTGAAAGGAGAACTGCTAAACTGGTATAAAATGAGAAACAGGAGTTTACAGAGTTTTGGGCTTTATGGGCTTTTGATTGGTTGGAAAACAAAATGGCCCATTTAATGTCCTAGGCCTAATCTTACTTTTTTTTTTTCAAAAAAAATTCCTAAAAAGTAAAAATATTGAATTCATTATTAAATTTATATTACATCCAACAACTATATTGTGTTTGATTAATAAATATGTTGATAAAAAAAAAAAAAACACTGAGAGAACTTCTAATTGATTTTCTCTCCAGGTTGAGAGCCTAGGCTTTTCTCTCATTCTATGAGAGGTTTTGTCTTATTTCTCTGTCCTTTGTTTTTTTGCCCGTTTTATCATGAAAAAGGATCTAGCAGCATTGTCATTCAGCATTGAGGAGGAGGAAGAACTCGAGTTGGTTGGAGGAGATGAGGTCAATGGGGGTTTTAATGAATTCTGTTTCATTGGTCGCTTTCTTACTAACAAATCAATCAAACTTAATATTATGAAACACCGCCTAGCAAGTATATGGCGTCCAAGGAAAGGTATTGTGGTAAAAGAATTAACTAACCAACTGTTTCTTTTTCAGTCTTTTCATGGCTTGGATCTTCAGCGTGTTACAGACAGAGGTCCATGGACTTTCGACAATCATGTTCTTGTCTTCCATCATTTGCAAAGTGGTGAAGTCTATGCAAGTGTGCTATTATTCC